>JAVYIG010017674.1:0-24930 GCA_035222895.1 Strongylocentrotus droebachiensis | reverse complement strand
GAATTATTATTTATCCCTCTTTCTGGAGGAAAGACAGGGAGCAAAGAAAACGACGACCAGGTTTTGGTGGCTCTTCCCTTCTAAAAGAAGCTTATTATCGACCTCTAACTCCGTCCTTCCTTCCCTTCTCCACCTCTTTAACAAACTTAACTCCCGTCCCCCTCTCCCCGGCCCGGCTCCCCTTTTTCTTTTATTCCATCCTTCATGTAGCATATTATTATGGCACAATGTTTCACCCTCAACCGTTTCCAAGACACTTTGTAAATAGTTGAATAGTTAAAGGCTAATTTCGACTATGATGTCATCTTGTTATATTCCTCATCCCCAAGACCCGATCTGAAAAGGGCATAGAAGAAGTTCAGCTCTGGAGTAATTAGTACCTCAATATAGTTCATCAAGAGCTCCATCTGCAGAGTCTCTTGGTTGGTGTTCAGGCTAACCCGTTTCGTCACTCAGCCGGTCACTTGGCAACAATTAATGAACATCTGAAACTACTACCCCATTCCATACTCGTTGGGGGCGCATTTCCAGAAGAAAAAAAAAACAAATTCAGATGATGACGTCATTGTTCACTCTTAAATAGGTTCAACAATGATGTCCTTTGCCTACGACCATACCATGCTGAATATACCGGTTCTCGTCCGATCACCGAAGTCAAGCAGCATAGGGCCCGGTTAGTACTTGGATGGGAGACCGCCTGGGAATACCGGGTGTTGTAGGCATTTTGTTGCTTGACATAAAATCTGTAGACATCCTTCTCTTACCTTCCCTTTTCCTCCTTTTTTTTTTGGTTTTTATTTTTGCAATGTGTTTGTATTTCTCCCCTTCAAATTCCCACAGAGGAATTATTATTTATCCCTCTTTCTGGAGGAAAGACAGGGAGCAAAGAAAACGACGACCAGGTTTGGTGGCTCTTCCCTTCTAAAAGAAGCTTATTATCGACCTCTAACTCCGTCCTTCCTTCCCTTCTCCACCTCTTTAACAAACTTAACTCCCGTCCCCCTCTCCCCGGCCCGGCTCCCCTTTTTTCTTTTATTCCATCCTTCATGTAGCATATTATTATGGCACAATGTTTCACCCTCAACCGTTTCCAAGACACTTTGTAAATAGTTGAATAGTTAAAGGCTAATTTCGACTATGATGTCATCTTGTTATATTCCTCATCCCCAAGACCCGATCTGAAAAGGGCATAGAAGAAGTTCAGCTCTGGAGTAATTAGTACCTCAATATAGTTCATCAAGAGCTCCATCTGCAGAGTCTCTTGGTTGGTGTTCAGGCTAAACCCGTTTCGTCACTCAGCCGGTCACTTGGCAACAATTAATGAACATCTGAAACTACTACCCCATTCCATACTCGTTGGGGGCGCATTTCCAGAAGAAAAAAAAAACAAATTCAGATGATGACGTCATTGTTCACTCTTAAATAGGTTCAACAATGATGTCCTTTGCCTACGACCATACCATGCTGAATATACCGGTTCTCGTCCGATCACCGAAGTCAAGCAGCATAGGGCCCGGTTAGTACTTGGATGGGAGACCGCCTGGGAATACCGGGTGTTGTAGGCATTTGTTGCTTGACATAAAATTGTAGACATCCTTCTCTTACCTTCCCTTTTCCTCCTTTTTTTTTGGTTTTTATTTTTGCAATGTGTTTGTATTTCTCCCCTTCAAATTCCCACAGAGGAATTATTATTTATCCCTCTTCTGGAGGAAAGACAGGGAGCAAAGAAAACGACGACCAGGTTTTGGTGGCTCTTCCCTTCTAAAAGAAGCTTATTATCGACCTCTAACTCCGTCCTTCCTTCCCTTCTCCACCTCTTTAACAAACTTAACTCCCGTCCCCCTCTCCCCGGCCCGGCTCCCCTTTTTTCTTTTATTCCATCCTTCATGTAGCATATTATTATGGCACAATGTTTCACCCTCAACCGTTTCCAAGACACTTTGTAAATAGTTGAATAGTTAAAGGCTAATTTCGACTATGATGTCATCTTGTTATATTCCTCATCCCCAAGACCCGATCTGAAAAGGGCATAGAAGAAGTTCAGCTCTGGAGTAATTAGTACCTCAATATAGTTCATCAAGAGCTCCATCTGCAGAGTCTCTTGGTTGGTGTTCAGGCTAAACCCGTTTCGTCACTCAGCCGGTCACTTGGCAACAATTAATGAACATCTGAAACTACTACCCCATTCCATACTCGTTGGGGGCGCATTTCCAGAAGAAAAAAAAACAAATTCAGATGATGACGTCATTGTTCACTCTTAAATAGGTTCAACAATGATGTCCTTTGCCTACGACCATACCATGCTGAATATACCGGTTCTCGTCCGATCACCGAAGTCAAGCAGCATAGGGCCCGGTTAGTACTTGGATGGGAGACCGCCTGGGAATACCGGGTGTTGTAGGCATTTTGTTGCTTGACATAAAATTGTAGACATCCTTCTCTTACCTTCCCTTTTCCTCCTTTTTTTTTTGGTTTTTATTTTTGCAATGTGTTTGTATTTCTCCCCTTCAAATTCCCACAGAGGAATTATTATTTATCCCTCTTTCTGGAGGAAAGACAGGGAGCAAAGAAAACGACGACCAGGTTTTGGTGGCTCTTCCCTTCTAAAAGAAGCTTATTATCGACCTCTAACTCCGTCCTTCCTTCCCTTCTCCACCTCTTTAACAAACTTAACTCCCGTCCCCCTCTCCCCGGCCGGCTCCCCTTTTTTCTTTTATTCCATCCTTCATGTAGCATATTATTATGGCACAATGTTTCACCCTCAACCGTTTCCAAGACACTTTGTAAATAGTTGAATAGTTAAAGGCTAATTTCGACTATGATGTCATCTTGTTATATTCCTCATCCCCAAGACCCGATCTGAAAAGGGCATAGAAGAAGTTCAGCTCTGGAGTAATTAGTACCTCAATATAGTTCATCAAGAGCTCCATCTGCAGAGTCTCTTGGTTGGTGTTCAGGCTAAACCCGTTTCGTCACTCAGCCGGTCACTTGGCAACAATTAATGAACATCTGAAACTACTACCCCATTCCATACTCGTTGGGGGCGCATTTCCAGAAGAAAAAAAAAACAAATTCAGATGATGACGTCATTGTTCACTCTTAAATAGGTTCAACAATGATGTCCTTTGCCTACGACCATACCATGCTGAATATACCGGTTCTCGTCCGATCACCGAAGTCAAGCAGCATAGGGCCCGGTTAGTACTTGGATGGGAGACCGCCTGGGAATACCGGGTGTTGTAGGCATTTTGTTGCTTGACATAAAATTGTAGACATCCTTCTCTTACCTTCCCTTTTCCTCCTTTTTTTTTTGGTTTTTATTTTTGCAATGTGTTTGTATTTCTCCCCTTCAAATTCCCACAGAGGAATTATTATTTATCCCTCTTTCTGGAGGAAAGACAGGGAGCAAAGAAAACGACGACCAGGTTTTGGTGGCTCTTCCCTTCTAAAAGAAGCTTATTATCGACCTCTAACTCCGTCCTTCCTTCCCTTCTCCACCTCTTTAACAAACTTAACTCCCGTCCCCCTCTCCCCGGCCCGGCTCCCCTTTTTTCTTTTATTCCATCCTTCATGTAGCATATTATTATGGCACAATGTTTCACCCTCAACCGTTTCCAAGACACTTTGTAAATAGTTGAATAGTTAAAGGCTAATTTCGACTATGATGTCATCTTGTTATATTCCTCATCCCCAAGACCCGATCTGAAAAGGGCATAGAAGAAGTTCAGCTCTGGAGTAATTAGTACCTCAATATAGTTCATCAAGAGCTCCATCTGCAGAGTCTCTTGGTTGGTGTTCAGGCTAAACCCGTTTCGTCACTCAGCCGGTCACTTGGCAACAATTAATGAACATCTGAAACTACTACCCCATTCCATACTCGTTGGGGGCGCATTTCCAGAAGAAAAACAAAACAAATTCAGATGATGACGTCATTGTTCACTCTTAAATAGGTTCAACAATGATGTCCTTTGCCTACGACCATACCATGCTGAATATACCGGTTCTCGTCCGATCACCGAAGTCAAGCAGCATAGGGCCCGGTTAGTACTTGGATGGGAGACCGCCTGGGAATACCGGGTGTTGTAGGCATTTTGTTGCTTGACATAAAATTGTAGACATCCTTCTCTTACCTTCCCTTTTCCTCCTTTTTTTTTTGGTTTTTATTTTTGCAATGTGTTTGTATTTCTCCCCTTCAAATTCCCACAGAGGAATTATTATTTATCCCTCTTTCTGGAGGAAAGACAGGGAGCAAAGAAAACGACGACCAGGTTTTGGTGGCTCTTCCCTTCTAAAAGAAGCTTATTATCGACCTCTAACTCCGTCCTTCCTTCCCTTCTCCACCTCTTTAACAAACTTAACTCCCGTCCCCCTCTCCCCGGCCCGGCTCCCCTTTTTTCTTTTATTCCATCCTTCATGTAGCATATTATTATGGCACAATGTTTCACCCTCAACCGTTTCCAAGACACTTTGTAAATAGTTGAATAGTTAAAGGCTAATTTCGACTATGATGTCATCTTGTTATATTCCTCATCCCCAAGACCCGATCTGAAAAGGGCATAGAAGAAGTTCAGCTCTGGAGTAATTAGTACCTCAATATAGTTCATCAAGAGCTCCATCTGCAGAGTCTCTTGGTTGGTGTTCAGGCTAAACCCGTTTCGTCACTCAGCCGGTCACTTGGCAACAATTAATGAACATCTGAAACTACTACCCCATTCCATACTCGTTGGGGGCGCATTTCCAGAAGAAAAAAAAAAACAAATTCAGATGATGACGTCATTGTTCACTCTTAAATAGGTTCAACAATGATGTCCTTTGCCTACGACCATACCATGCTGAATATACCGGTTCTCGTCCGATCACCGAAGTCAAGCAGCATAGGGCCCGGTTAGTACTTGGATGGGAGACCGCCTGGGAATACCGGGTGTTGTAGGCATTTTGTTGCTTGACATAAAATTGTAGACATCCTTCTCTTACCTTCCCTTTTCCTCCTTTTTTTTTTGGTTTTTATTTTTGCAATGTGTTTGTATTTCTCCCCTTCAAATTCCCACAGAGGAATTATTATTTATCCCTCTTTCTGGAGGAAAGACAGGGAGCAAAGAAAACGACGACCAGGTTTTGGTGGCTCTTCCCTTCTAAAAGAAGCTTATTATCGACCTCTAACTCCGTCCTTCCTTCCCTTCTCCACCTCTTTAACAAACTTAACTCCCGTCCCCCTCTCCCGGCCCGGCTCCCCTTTTTTCTTTTATTCCATCCTTCATGTAGCATATTATTATGGCACAATGTTTCACCCTCAACCGTTTCCAAGACACTTTGTAAATAGTTGAATAGTTAAAGGCTAATTTCGACTATGATGTCATCTTGTTATATTCCTCATCCCCAAGACCCGATCTGAAAAGGGCATAGAAGAAGTTCAGCTCTGGAGTAATTAGTACCTCAATATAGTTCATCAAGAGCTCCATCTGCAGAGTCTCTTGGTTGGTGTTCAGGCTAAACCGTTTCGTCACTCAGCCGGTCACTTGGCAACAATTAATGAACATCTGAAACTACTACCCCATTCCATACTCGTTGGGGGCGCATTTCCAGAAGAAAAAAAAAACAAATTCAGATGATGACGTCATTGTTCACTCTTAAATAGGTTCAACAATGATGTCCTTTGCCTACGACCATACCATGCTGAATATACCGGTTCTCGTCCGATCACCGAAGTCAAGCAGCATAGGGCCCGGTTAGTACTTGGATGGGAGACCGCCTGGGAATACCGGGTGTTGTAGGCATTTTGTTGCTTGACATAAAATTGTAGACATCCTTCTCTTACCTTCCCTTTTCCTCCTTTTTTTTTTGGTTTTTATTTTTGCAATGTGTTTGTATTTCTCCCCTTCAAATTCCCACAGAGGAATTATTATTTATCCCTCTTTCTGGAGGAAAGACAGGGAGCAAAGAAAACGACGACCAGGTTTTGGTGGCTCTTCCCTTCTAAAAGAAGCTTATTATCGACCTCTAACTCCGTCCTTCCTTCCCTTCTCCACCTCTTTAACAAACTTAACTCCCGTCCCCCTCTCCCCGGCCCGGCTCCCCTTTTTTCTTTTATTCCATCCTTCATGTAGCATATTATTATGGCACAATGTTTCACCCTCAACCGTTTCCAAGACACTTTGTAAATAGTTGAATAGTTAAAGGCTAATTTCGACTATGATGTCATCTTGTTATATTCCTCATCCCCAAGACCCGATCTGAAAAGGGCATAGAAGAAGTTCAGCTCTGGAGTAATTAGTACCTCAATATAGTTCATCAAGAGCTCCATCTGCAGAGTCTCTTGGTTGGTGTTCAGGCTAAACCCGTTTCGTCACTCAGCCGGTCACTTGGCAACAATTAATGAACATCTGAAACTACTACCCCATTCCATACTCGTTGGGGCGCATTTCCAGAAGAAAAAAAAAACAAATTCAGATGATGACGTCATTGTTCACTCTTAAATAGGTTCAACAATGATGTCCTTTGCCTACGACCATACCATGCTGAATATACCGGTTCTCGTCCGATCACCGAAGTCAAGCAGCATAGGGCCGGTTAGTACTTGGATGGGAGACCGCCTGGGAATACCGGGTGTTGTAGGCATTTTGTTGCTTGACATAAAATTGTAGACATCCTTCTCTTACCTTCCCTTTTCCTCCTTTTTTTTTTGGTTTTTATTTTTGCAATGTGTTTGTATTTCTCCCCTTCAAATTCCCACAGAGGAATTATTATTTATCCCTCTTTCTGGAGGAAAGACAGGGAGCAAAGAAAACGACGACCAGGTTTTGGTGGCTCTTCCCTTCTAAAAGAAGCTTATTATCGACCTCTAACTCCGTCCTTCCTTCCCTTCTCCACCTCTTTAACAAACTTAACTCCCGTCCCCCTCTCCCCGGCCCGGCTCCCCTTTTTTCTTTTATTCCATCCTTCATGTAGCATATTATTATGGCACAATGTTTCACCCTCAACCGTTTCCAAGACACTTTGTAAATAGTTGAATAGTTAAAGGCTAATTTCGACTATGATGTCATCTTGTTATATTCCTCATCCCCAAGACCCGATCTGAAAAGGGCATAGAAGAAGTTCAGCTCTGGAGTAATTAGTACCTCAATATAGTTCATCAAGAGCTCCATCTGCAGAGTCTCTTGGTTGGTGTTCAGGCTAAACCCGTTTCGTCACTCAGCCGGTCACTTGGCAACAATTAATGAACATCTGAAACTACTACCCCATTCCATACTCGTTGGGGGCGCATTTCCAGAAGAAAAAAAAAACAAATTCAGATGATGACGTCATTGTTCACTCTTAAATAGGTTCAACAATGATGTCCTTTGCCTACGACCATACCATGCTGAATATACCGGTTCTCGTCCGATCACCGAAGTCAAGCAGCATAGGGCCCGGTTAGTACTTGGATGGGAGACCGCCTGGGAATACCGGGTGTTGTAGGCATTTTGTTGCTTGACATAAAATTGTAGACATCCTTCTCTTACCTTCCCTTTTCCTCCTTTTTTTTTTGGTTTTTATTTTTGCAATGTGTTTGTATTTCTCCCCTTCAAATTCCCACAGAGGAATTATTATTTATCCCTCTTTCTGGAGGAAAGACAGGGAGCAAAGAAAACGACGACCAGGTTTTGGTGGCTCTTCCCTTCTAAAAGAAGCTTATTATCGACCTCTAACTCCGTCCTTCCTTCCCTTCTCCACCTCTTTAACAAACTTAACTCCCGTCCCCCTCTCCCCGGCCCGGCTCCCCTTTTTTCTTTTATTCCATCCTTCATGTAGCATATTATTATGGCACAATGTTTCACCCTCAACCGTTTCCAAGACACTTTGTAAATAGTTGAATAGTTAAAGGCTAATTTCGACTATGATGTCATCTTGTTATATTCCTCATCCCCAAGACCCGATCTGAAAAGGGCATAGAAGAAGTTCAGCTCTGGAGTAATTAGTACCTCAATATAGTTCATCAAGAGCTCCATCTGCAGAGTCTCTTGGTTGGTGTTCAGGCTAAACCCGTTTCGTCACTCAGCCGGTCACTTGGCAACAATTAATGAACATCTGAAACTACTACCCCATTCCATACTCGTTGGGGGCGCATTTCCAGAAGAAAAAAAAACAAATTCAGATGATGACGTCATTGTTCACTCTTAAATAGGTTCAACAATGATGTCCTTTGCCTACGACCATACCATGCTGAATATACCGGTTCTCGTCCGATCACCGAAGTCAAGCAGCATAGGGCCCGGTTAGTACTTGGATGGGAGACCGCCTGGGAATACCGGGTGTTGTAGGCATTTTGTTGCTTGACATAAAATTGTAGACATCCTTCTCTTACCTTCCCTTTTCCTCCTTTTTTTTTTGGTTTTTATTTTTGCAATGTGTTTGTATTTCTCCCCTTCAAATTCCCACAGAGGAATTATTATTTATCCCTCTTTCTGGAGGAAAGACAGGGAGCAAAGAAAACGACGACCAGGTTTTGGTGGCTCTTCCCTTCTAAAAGAAGCTTATTATCGACCTCTAACTCCGTCCTTCCTTCCCTTCTCCACCTCTTTAACAAACTTAACTCCCGTCCCCCTCTCCCCGGCCCGGCTCCCCTTTTTTCTTTTATTCCATCCTTCATGTAGCATATTATTATGGCACAATGTTTCACCCTCAACCGTTTCCAAGACACTTTGTAAATAGTTGAATAGTTAAAGGCTAATTTCGACTATGATGTCATCTTGTTATATTCCTCATCCCCAAGACCCGATCTGAAAAGGGCATAGAAGAAGTTCAGCTCTGGAGTAATTAGTACCTCAATATAGTTCATCAAGAGCTCCATCTGCAGAGTCTCTTGGTTGGTGTTCAGGCTAAACCCGTTTCGTCACTCAGCCGGTCACTTGGCAACAATTAATGAACATCTGAAACTACTACCCCATTCCATACTCGTTGGGGGCGCATTTCCAGAAGAAAAAAAAAACAAATTCAGATGATGACGTCATTGTTCACTCTTAAATAGGTTCAACAATGATGTCCTTTGCCTACGACCATACCATGCTGAATATACCGGTTCTCGTCCGATCACCGAAGTCAAGCAGCATAGGGCCCGGTTAGTACTTGGATGGGAGACCGCCTGGGAATACCGGGTGTTGTAGGCATTTTGTTGCTTGACATAAAATTGTAGACATCCTTCTCTTACCTTCCCTTTTCCTCCTTTTTTTTTTGGTTTTTATTTTTGCAATGTGTTTGTATTTCTCCCCTTCAAATTCCCACAGAGGAATTATTATTTATCCCTCTTTCTGGAGGAAAGACAGGGAGCAAAGAAAACGACGACCAGGTTTTGGTGGCTCTTCCCTTCTAAAAGAAGCTTATTATCGACCTCTAACTCCGTCCTTCCTTCCCTTCTCCACCTCTTTAACAAACTTAACTCCCGTCCCCCTCTCCCCGGCCCGGCTCCCCTTTTTTCTTTTATTCCATCCTTCATGTAGCATATTATTATGGCACAATGTTTCACCCTCAACCGTTTCCAAGACACTTTGTAAATAGTTGAATAGTTAAAGGCTAATTTCGACTATGATGTCATCTTGTTATATTCCTCATCCCCAAGACCCGATCTGAAAAGGGCATAGAAGAAGTTCAGCTCTGGAGTAATTAGTACCTCAATATAGTTCATCAAGAGCTCCATCTGCAGAGTCTCTTGGTTGGTGTTCAGGCTAAACCCGTTTCGTCACTCAGCCGGTCACTTGGCAACAATTAATGAACATCTGAAACTACTACCCCATTCCATACTCGTTGGGGGCGCATTTCCAGAAGAAAAAAAAAACAAATTCAGATGATGACGTCATTGTTCACTCTTAAATAGGTTCAACAATGATGTCCTTTGCCTACGACCATACCATGCTGAATATACCGGTTCTCGTCCGATCACCGAAGTCAAGCAGCATAGGGCCCGGTTAGTACTTGGATGGGAGACCGCCTGGGAATACCGGGTGTTGTAGGCATTTTGTTGCTTGACATAAAATTGTAGACATCCTTCTCTTACCTTCCCTTTTCCTCCTTTTTTTTTTGGTTTTTATTTTTGCAATGTGTTTGTATTTCTCCCCTTCAAATTCCCACAGAGGAATTATTATTTATCCCTCTTTCTGGAGGAAAGACAGGGAGCAAAGAAAACGACGACCAGGTTTTGGTGGCTCTTCCCTTCTAAAAGAAGCTTATTATCGACCTCTAACTCCGTCCTTCCTTCCCTTCTCCACCTCTTTAACAAACTTAACTCCCGTCCCCCTCTCCCCGGCCCGGCTCCCCTTTTTTCTTTTATTCCATCCTTCATGTAGCATATTATTATGGCACAATGTTTCACCCTCAACCGTTTCCAAGACACTTTGTAAATAGTTGAATAGTTAAAGGCTAATTTCGACTATGATGTCATCTTGTTATATTCCTCATCCCCAAGACCCGATCTGAAAAGGGCATAGAAGAAGTTCAGCTCTGGAGTAATTAGTACCTCAATATAGTTCATCAAGAGCTCCATCTGCAGAGTCTCTTGGTTGGTGTTCAGGCTAAACCCGTTTCGTCACTCAGCCGGTCACTTGGCAACAATTAATGAACATCTGAAACTACTACCCCATTCCATACTCGTTGGGGGCGCATTTCCAGAAGAAAAAAAAAACAAATTCAGATGATGACGTCATTGTTCACTCTTAAATAGGTTCAACAATGATGTCCTTTGCCTACGACCATACCATGCTGAATATACCGGTTCTCGTCCGATCACCGAAGTCAAGCAGCATAGGGCCCGGTTAGTACTTGGATGGGAGACCGCCTGGGAATACCGGGTGTTGTAGGCATTTTGTTGCTTGACATAAAATTGTAGACATCCTTCTCTTACCTTCCCTTTTCCTCCTTTTTTTTTTGGTTTTTATTTTTGCAATGTGTTTGTATTTCTCCCCTTCAAATTCCCACAGAGGAATTATTATTTATCCCTCTTTCTGGAGGAAAGACAGGGAGCAAAGAAAACGACGACCAGGTTTTGGTGGCTCTTCCCTTCTAAAAGAAGCTTATTATCGACCTCTAACTCCGTCCTTCCTTCCCTTCTCCACCTCTTTAACAAACTTAACTCCCGTCCCCCTCTCCCCGGCCCGGCTCCCCTTTTTTCTTTTATTCCATCCTTCATGTAGCATATTATTATGGCACAATGTTTCACCCTCAACCGTTTCCAAGACACTTTGTAAATAGTTGAATAGTTAAAGGCTAATTTCGACTATGATGTCATCTTGTTATATTCCTCATCCCCAAGACCCGATCTGAAAAGGGCATAGAAGAAGTTCAGCTCTGGAGTAATTAGTACCTCAATATAGTTCATCAAGAGCTCCATCTGCAGAGTCTCTTGGTTGGTGTTCAGGCTAAACCCGTTTCGTCACTCAGCCGGTCACTTGGCAACAATTAATGAACATCTGAAACTACTACCCCATTCCATACTCGTTGGGGGCGCATTTCCAGAAGAAAAAAAAAACAAATTCAGATGATGACGTCATTGTTCACTCTTAAATAGGTTCAACAATGATGTCCTTTGCCTACGACCATACCATGCTGAATATACCGGTTCTCGTCCGATCACCGAAGTCAAGCAGCATAGGGCCCGGTTAGTACTTGGATGGGAGACCGCCTGGGAATACCGGGTGTTGTAGGCATTTTGTTGCTTGACATAAAATTGTAGACATCCTTCTCTTACCTTCCCTTTTCCTCCTTTTTTTTTTGGTTTTTATTTTTGCAATGTGTTTGTATTTCTCCCCTTCAAATTCCCACAGAGGAATTATTATTTATCCCTCTTTCTGGAGGAAAGACAGGGAGCAAAGAAAACGACGACCAGGTTTTGGTGGCTCTTCCCTTCTAAAAGAAGCTTATTATCGACCTCTAACTCCGTCCTTCCTTCCCTTCTCCACCTCTTTAACAAACTTAACTCCCGTCCCCCTCTCCCCGGCCCGGCTCCCCTTTTTTCTTTTATTCCATCCTTCATGTAGCATATTATTATGGCACAATGTTTCACCCTCAACCGTTTCCAAGACACTTTGTAAATAGTTGAATAGTTAAAGGCTAATTTCGACTATGATGTCATCTTGTTATATTCCTCATCCCCAAGACCCGATCTGAAAAGGGCATAGAAGAAGTTCAGCTCTGGAGTAATTAGTACCTCAATATAGTTCATCAAGAGCTCCATCTGCAGAGTCTCTTGGTTGGTGTTCAGGCTAAACCCGTTTCGTCACTCAGCCGGTCACTTGGCAACAATTAATGAACATCTGAAACTACTACCCCATTCCATACTCGTTGGGGGCGCATTTCCAGAAGAAAAAAAAAACAAATTCAGATGATGACGTCATTGTTCACTCTTAAATAGGTTCAACAATGATGTCCTTTGCCTACGACCATACCATGCTGAATATACCGGTTCTCGTCCGATCACCGAAGTCAAGCAGCATAGGGCCCGGTTAGTACTTGGATGGGAGACCGCCTGGGAATACCGGGTGTTGTAGGCATTTTGTTGCTTGACATAAAATTGTAGACATCCTTCTCTTACCTTCCCTTTTCCTCCTTTTTTTTTTGGTTTTTATTTTTGCAATGTGTTTGTATTTCTCCCCTTCAAATTCCCACAGAGGAATTATTATTTATCCCTCTTTCTGGAGGAAAGACAGGGAGCAAAGAAAACGACGACCAGGTTTTGGTGGCTCTTCCCTTCTAAAAGAAGCTTATTATCGACCTCTAACTCCGTCCTTCCTTCCCTTCTCCACCTCTTTAACAAACTTAACTCCCGTCCCCCTCTCCCCGGCCCGGCTCCCCTTTTTTCTTTTATTCCATCCTTCATGTAGCATATTATTATGGCACAATGTTTCACCCTCAACCGTTTCCAAGACACTTTGTAAATAGTTGAATAGTTAAAGGCTAATTTCGACTATGATGTCATCTTGTTATATTCCTCATCCCCAAGACCCGATCTGAAAAGGGCATAGAAGAAGTTCAGCTCTGGAGTAATTAGTACCTCAATATAGTTCATCAAGAGCTCCATCTGCAGAGTCTCTTGGTTGGTGTTCAGGCTAAACCCGTTTCGTCACTCAGCCGGTCACTTGGCAACAATTAATGAACATCTGAAACTACTACCCCATTCCATACTCGTTGGGGGCGCATTTCCAGAAGAAAAAAAAAACAAATTCAGATGATGACGTCATTGTTCACTCTTAAATAGGTTCAACAATGATGTCCTTTGCCTACGACCATACCATGCTGAATATACCGGTTCTCGTCCGATCACCGAAGTCAAGCAGCATAGGGCCCGGTTAGTACTTGGATGGGAGACCGCCTGGGAATACCGGGTGTTGTAGGCATTTTGTTGCTTGACATAAAATTGTAGACATCCTTCTCTTACCTTCCCTTTTCCTCCTTTTTTTTTTGGTTTTTATTTTTGCAATGTGTTTGTATTTCTCCCCTTCAAATTCCCACAGAGGAATTATTATTTATCCCTCTTTCTGGAGGAAAGACAGGGAGCAAAGAAAACGACGACCAGGTTTTGGTGGCTCTTCCCTTCTAAAAGAAGCTTATTATCGACCTCTAACTCCGTCCTTCCTTCCCTTCTCCACCTCTTTAACAAACTTAACTCCCGTCCCCCTCTCCCCGGCCCGGCTCCCCTTTTTTCTTTTATTCCATCCTTCATGTAGCATATTATTATGGCACAATGTTTCACCCTCAACCGTTTCCAAGACACTTTGTAAATAGTTGAATAGTTAAAGGCTAATTTCGACTATGATGTCATCTTGTTATATTCCTCATCCCCAAGACCCGATCTGAAAAGGGCATAGAAGAAGTTCAGCTCTGGAGTAATTAGTACCTCAATATAGTTCATCAAGAGCTCCATCTGCAGAGTCTCTTGGTTGGTGTTCAGGCTAAACCCGTTTCGTCACTCAGCCGGTCACTTGGCAACAATTAATGAACATCTGAAACTACTACCCCATTCCATACTCGTTGGGGGCGCATTTCCAGAAGAAAAAAAAAACAAATTCAGATGATGACGTCATTGTTCACTCTTAAATAGGTTCAACAATGATGTCCTTTGCCTACGACCATACCATGCTGAATATACCGGTTCTCGTCCGATCACCGAAGTCAAGCAGCATAGGGCCCGGTTAGTACTTGGATGGGAGACCGCCTGGGAATACCGGGTGTTGTAGGCATTTTGTTGCTTGACATAAAATTGTAGACATCCTTCTCTTACCTTCCCTTTTCCTCCTTTTTTTTTTGGTTTTTATTTTTGCAATGTGTTTGTATTTCTCCCCTTCAAATTCCCACAGAGGAATTATTATTTATCCCTCTTTCTGGAGGAAAGACAGGGAGCAAAGAAAACGACGACCAGGTTTTGGTGGCTCTTCCCTTCTAAAAGAAGCTTATTATCGACCTCTAACTCCGTCCTTCCTTCCCTTCTCCACCTCTTTAACAAACTTAACTCCCGTCCCCCTCTCCCCGGCCCGGCTCCCCTTTTTTCTTTTATTCCATCCTTCATGTAGCATATTATTATGGCACAATGTTTCACCCTCAACCGTTTCCAAGACACTTTGTAAATAGTTGAATAGTTAAAGGCTAATTTCGACTATGATGTCATCTTGTTATATTCCTCATCCCCAAGACCCGATCTGAAAAGGGCATAGAAGAAGTTCAGCTCTGGAGTAATTAGTACCTCAATATAGTTCATCAAGAGCTCCATCTGCAGAGTCTCTTGGTTGGTGTTCAGGCTAAACCCGTTTCGTCACTCAGCCGGTCACTTGGCAACAATTAATGAACATCTGAAACTACTACCCCATTCCATACTCGTTGGGGGCGCATTTCCAGAAGAAAAAAAAAACAAATTCAGATGATGACGTCATTGTTCACTCTTAAATAGGTTCAACAATGATGTCCTTTGCCTACGACCATACCATGCTGAATATACCGGTTCTCGTCCGATCACCGAAGTCAAGCAGCATAGGGCCCGGTTAGTACTTGGATGGGAGACCGCCTGGGAATACCGGGTGTTGTAGGCATTTTGTTGCTTGACATAAAATTGTAGACATCCTTCTCTTACCTTCCCTTTTCCTCCTTTTTTTTTTGGTTTTTATTTTTGCAATGTGTTTGTATTTCTCCCCTTCAAATTCCCACAGAGGAATTATTATTTATCCCTCTTTCTGGAGGAAAGACAGGGAGCAAAGAAAACGACGACCAGGTTTTGGTGGCTCTTCCCTTCTAAAAGAAGCTTATTATCGACCTCTAACTCCGTCCTTCCTTCCCTTCTCCACCTCTTTAACAAACTTAACTCCCGTCCCCCTCTCCCCGGCCCGGCTCCCCTTTTTTCTTTTATTCCATCCTTCATGTAGCATATTATTATGGCACAATGTTTCACCCTCAACCGTTTCCAAGACACTTTGTAAATAGTTGAATAGTTAAAGGCTAATTTCGACTATGATGTCATCTTGTTATATTCCTCATCCCCAAGACCCGATCTGAAAAGGGCATAGAAGAAGTTCAGCTCTGGAGTAATTAGTACCTCAATATAGTTCATCAAGAGCTCCATCTGCAGAGTCTCTTGGTTGGTGTTCAGGCTAAACCCGTTTCGTCACTCAGCCGGTCACTTGGCAACAATTAATGAACATCTGAAACTACTACCCCATTCCATACTCGTTGGGGGCGCATTTCCAGAAGAAAAAAAAAACAAATTCAGATGATGACGTCATTGTTCACTCTTAAATAGGTTCAACAATGATGTCCTTTGCCTACGACCATACCATGCTGAATATACCGGTTCTCGTCCGATCACCGAAGTCAAGCAGCATAGGGCCCGGTTAGTACTTGGATGGGAGACCGCCTGGGAATACCGGGTGTTGTAGGCATTTTGTTGCTTGACATAAAATTGTAGACATCCTTCTCTTACCTTCCCTTTTCCTCCTTTTTTTTTTGGTTTTTATTTTTGCAATGTGTTTGTATTTCTCCCCTTCAAATTCCCACAGAGGAATTATTATTTATCCCTCTTTCTGGAGGAAAGACAGGGAGCAAAGAAAACGACGACCAGGTTTTGGTGGCTCTTCCCTTCTAAAAGAAGCTTATTATCGACCTCTAACTCCGTCCTTCCTTCCCTTCTCCACCTCTTTAACAAACTTAACTCCCGTCCCCCTCTCCCCGGCCCGGCTCCCCTTTTTTCTTTTATTCCATCCTTCATGTAGCATATTATTATGGCACAATGTTTCACCCTCAACCGTTTCCAAGACACTTTGTAAATAGTTGAATAGTTAAAGGCTAATTTCGACTATGATGTCATCTTGTTATATTCCTCATCCCCAAGACCCGATCTGAAAAGGGCATAGAAGAAGTTCAGCTCTGGAGTAATTAGTACCTCAATATAGTTCATCAAGAGCTCCATCTGCAGAGTCTCTTGGTTGGTGTTCAGGCTAAACCCGTTTCGTCACTCAGCCGGTCACTTGGCAACAATTAATGAACATCTGAAACTACTACCCCATTCCATACTCGTTGGGGGCGCATTTCCAGAAGAAAAAAAAAACAAATTCAGATGATGACGTCATTGTTCACTCTTAAATAGGTTCAACAATGATGTCCTTTGCCTACGACCATACCATGCTGAATATACCGGTTCTCGTCCGATCACCGAAGTCAAGCAGCATAGGGCCCGGTTAGTACTTGGATGGGAGACCGCCTGGGAATACCGGGTGTTGTAGGCATTTTGTTGCTTGACATAAAATTGTAGACATCCTTCTCTTACCTTCCCTTTTCCTCCTTTTTTTTTTGGTTTTTATTTTTGCAATGTGTTTGTATTTCTCCCCTTCAAATTCCCACAGAGGAATTATTATTTATCCCTCTTTCTGGAGGAAAGACAGGGAGCAAAGAAAACGACGACCAGGTTTTGGTGGCTCTTCCCTTCTAAAAGAAGCTTATTATCGACCTCTAACTCCGTCCTTCCTTCCCTTCTCCACCTCTTTAACAAACTTAACTCCCGTCCCCCTCTCCCCGGCCCGGCTCCCCTTTTTTCTTTTATTCCATCCTTCATGTAGCATATTATTATGGCACAATGTTTCACCCTCAACCGTTTCCAAGACACTTTGTAAATAGTTGAATAGTTAAAGGCTAATTTCGACTATGATGTCATCTTGTTATATTCCTCATCCCCAAGACCCGATCTGAAAAGGGCATAGAAGAAGTTCAGCTCTGGAGTAATTAGTACCTCAATATAGTTCATCAAGAGCTCCATCTGCAGAGTCTCTTGGTTGGTGTTCAGGCTAAACCCGTTTCGTCACTCAGCCGGTCACTTGGCAACAATTAATGAACATCTGAAACTACTACCCCATTCCATACTCGTTGGGGGCGCATTTCCAGAAGAAAAAAAAAACAAATTCAGATGATGACGTCATTGTTCACTCTTAAATAGGTTCAACAATGATGTCCTTTGCCTACGACCATACCATGCTGAATATACCGGTTCTCGTCCGATCACCGAAGTCAAGCAGCATAGGGCCCGGTTAGTACTTGGATGGGAGACCGCCTGGGAATACCGGGTGTTGTAGGCATTTTGTTGCTTGACATAAAATTGTAGACATCCTTCTCTTACCTTCCCTTTTCCTCCTTTTTTTTTTGGTTTTTATTTTTGCAATGTGTTTGTATTTCTCCCCTTCAAATTCCCACAGAGGAATTATTATTTATCCCTCTTTCTGGAGGAAAGACAGGGAGCAAAGAAAACGACGACCAGGTTTTGGTGGCTCTTCCCTTCTAAAAGAAGCTTATTATCGACCTCTAACTCCGTCCTTCCTTCCCTTCTCCACCTCTTTAACAAACTTAACTCCCGTCCCCCTCTCCCCGGCCCGGCTCCCCTTTTTTCTTTTATTCCATCCTTCATGTAGCATATTATTATGGCACAATGTTTCACCCTCAACCGTTTCCAAGACACTTTGTAAATAGTTGAATAGTTAAAGGCTAATTTCGACTATGATGTCATCTTGTTATATTCCTCATCCCCAAGACCCGATCTGAAAAGGGCATAGAAGAAGTTCAGCTCTGGAGTAATTAGTACCTCAATATAGTTCATCAAGAGCTCCATCTGCAGAGTCTCTTGGTTGGTGTTCAGGCTAAACCCGTTTCGTCACTCAGCCGGTCACTTGGCAACAATTAATGAACATCTGAAACTACTACCCCATTCCATACTCGTTGGGGGCGCATTTCCAGAAGAAAAAAAAAACAAATTCAGATGATGACGTCATTGTTCACTCTTAAATAGGTTCAACAATGATGTCCTTTGCCTACGACCATACCATGCTGAATATACCGGTTCTCGTCCGATCACCGAAGTCAAGCAGCATAGGGCCCGGTTAGTACTTGGATGGGAGACCGCCTGGGAATACCGGGTGTTGTAGGCATTTTGTTGCTTGACATAAAATTGTAGACATCCTTCTCTTACCTTCCCTTTTCCTCCTTTTTTTTTTGGTTTTTATTTTTGCAATGTGTTTGTATTTCTCCCCTTCAAATTCCCACAGAGGAATTATTATTTATCCCTCTTTCTGGAGGAAAGACAGGGAGCAAAGAAAACGACGACCAGGTTTTGGTGGCTCTTCCCTTCTAAAAGAAGCTTATTATCGACCTCTAACTCCGTCCTTCCTTCCCTTCTCCACCTCTTTAACAAACTTAACTCCCGTCCCCCTCTCCCCGGCCCGGCTCCCCTTTTTTCTTTTATTCCATCCTTCATGTAGCATATTATTATGGCACAATGTTTCACCCTCAACCGTTTCCAAGACACTTTGTAAATAGTTGAATAGTTAAAGGCTAATTTCGACTATGATGTCATCTTGTTATATTCCTCATCCCCAAGACCCGATCTGAAAAGGGCATAGAAGAAGTTCAGCTCTGGAGTAATTAGTACCTCAATATAGTTCATCAAGAGCTCCATCTGCAGAGTCTCTTGGTTGGTGTTCAGGCTAAACCCGTTTCGTCACTCAGCCGGTCACTTGGCAACAATTAATGAACATCTGAAACTACTACCCCATTCCATACTCGTTGGGGGCGCATTTCCAGAAGAAAAAAAAAACAAATTCAGATGATGACGTCATTGTTCACTCTTAAATAGGTTCAACAATGATGTCCTTTGCCTACGACCATACCATGCTGAATATACCGGTTCTCGTCCGATCACCGAAGTCAAGCAGCATAGGGCCCGGTTAGTACTTGGATGGGAGACCGCCTGGGAATACCGGGTGTTGTAGGCATTTTGTTGCTTGACATAAAATTGTAGACATCCTTCTCTTACCTTCCCTTTTCCTCCTTTTTTTTTTGGTTTTTATTTTTGCAATGTGTTTGTATTTCTCCCCTTCAAATTCCCACAGAGGAATTATTATTTATCCCTCTTTCTGGAGGAAAGACAGGGAGCAAAGAAAACGACGACCAGGTTTTGGTGGCTCTTCCCTTCTAAAAGAAGCTTATTATCGACCTCTAACTCCGTCCTTCCTTCCCTTCTCCACCTCTTTAACAAACTTAACTCCCGTCCCCCTCTCCCCGGCCCGGCTCCCCTTTTTTCTTTTATTCCATCCTTCATGTAGCATATTATTATGGCACAATGTTTCACCCTCAACCGTTTCCAAGACACTTTGTAAATAGTTGAATAGTTAAAGGCTAATTTCGACTATGATGTCATCTTGTTATATTCCTCATCCCCAAGACCCGATCTGAAAAGGGCATAGAAGAAGTTCAGCTCTGGAGTAATTAGTACCTCAATATAGTTCATCAAGAGCTCCATCTGCAGAGTCTCTTGGTTGGTGTTCAGGCTAAACCCGTTTCGTCACTCAGCCGGTCACTTGGCAACAATTAATGAACATCTGAAACTACTACCCCATTCCATACTCGTTGGGGGCGCATTTCCAGAAGAAAAAAAAAACAAATTCAGATGATGACGTCATTGTTCACTCTTAAATAGGTTCAACAATGATGTCCTTTGCCTACGACCATACCATGCTGAATATACCGGTTCTCGTCCGATCACCGAAGTCAAGCAGCATAGGGCCCGGTTAGTACTTGGATGGGAGACCGCCTGGGAATACCGGGTGTTGTAGGCATTTTGTTGCTTGACATAAAATTGTAGACATCCTTCTCTTACCTTCCCTTTTCCTCCTTTTTTTTTTGGTTTTTATTTTTGCAATGTGTTTGTATTTCTCCCCTTCAAATTCCCACAGAGGAATTATTATTTATCCCTCTTTCTGGAGGAAAGACAGGGAGCAAAGAAAACGACGACCAGGTTTTGGTGGCTCTTCCCTTCTAAAAGAAGCTTATTATCGACCTCTAACTCCGTCCTTCCTTCCCTTCTCCACCTCTTTAACAAACTTAACTCCCGTCCCCCTCTCCCCGGCCCGGCTCCCCTTTTTTCTTTTATTCCATCCTTCATGTAGCATATTATTATGGCACAATGTTTCACCCTCAACCGTTTCCAAGACACTTTGTAAATAGTTGAATAGTTAAAGGCTAATTTCGACTATGATGTCATCTTGTTATATTCCTCATCCCCAAGACCCGATCTGAAAAGGGCATAGAAGAAGTTCAGCTCTGGAGTAATTAGTACCTCAATATAGTTCATCAAGAGCTCCATCTGCAGAGTCTCTTGGTTGGTGTTCAGGCTAAACCCGTTTCGTCACTCAGCCGGTCACTTGGCAACAATTAATGAACATCTGAAACTACTACCCCATTCCATACTCGTTGGGGGCGCATTTCCAGAAGAAAAAAAAAACAAATTCAGATGATGACGTCATTGTTCACTCTTAAATAGGTTCAACAATGATGTCCTTTGCCTACGACCATACCATGCTGAATATACCGGTTCTCGTCCGATCACCGAAGTCAAGCAGCATAGGGCCCGGTTAGTACTTGGATGGGAGACCGCCTGGGAATACCGGGTGTTGTAGGCATTTTGTTGCTTGACATAAAATTGTAGACATCCTTCTCTTACCTTCCCTTTTCCTCCTTTTTTTTTTGGTTTTTATTTTTGCAATGTGTTTGTATTTCTCCCCTTCAAATTCCCACAGAGGAATTATTATTTATCCCTCTTTCTGGAGGAAAGACAGGGAGCAAAGAAAACGACGACCAGGTTTTGGTGGCTCTTCCCTTCTAAAAGAAGCTTATTATCGACCTCTAACTCCGTCCTTCCTTCCCTTCTCCACCTCTTTAACAAACTTAACTCCCGTCCCCCTCTCCCCGGCCCGGCTCCCCTTTTTTCTTTTATTCCATCCTTCATGTAGCATATTATTATGGCACAATGTTTCACCCTCAACCGTTTCCAAGACACTTTGTAAATAGTTGAATAGTTAAAGGCTAATTTCGACTATGATGTCATCTTGTTATATTCCTCATCCCCAAGACCCGATCTGAAAAGGGCATAGAAGAAGTTCAGCTCTGGAGTAATTAGTACCTCAATATAGTTCATCAAGAGCTCCATCTGCAGAGTCTCTTGGTTGGTGTTCAGGCTAAACCCGTTTCGTCACTCAGCCGGTCACTTGGCAACAATTAATGAACATCTGAAACTACTACCCCATTCCATACTCGTTGGGGGCGCATTTCCAGAAGAAAAAAAAAACAAATTCAGATGATGACGTCATTGTTCACTCTTAAATAGGTTCAACAATGATGTCCTTTGCCTACGACCATACCATGCTGAATATACCGGTTCTCGTCCGATCACCGAAGTCAAGCAGCATAGGGCCCGGTTAGTACTTGGATGGGAGACCGCCTGGGAATACCGGGTGTTGTAGGCATTTTGTTGCTTGACATAAAATTGTAGACATCCTTCTCTTACCTTCCCTTTTCCTCCTTTTTTTTTTGGTTTTTATTTTTGCAATGTGTTTGTATTTCTCCCCTTCAAATTCCCACAGAGGAATTATTATTTATCCCTCTTTCTGGAGGAAAGACAGGGAGCAAAGAAAACGACGACCAGGTTTTGGTGGCTCTTCCCTTCTAAAAGAAGCTTATTATCGACCTCTAACTCCGTCCTTCCTTCCCTTCTCCACCTCTTTAACAAACTTAACTCCCGTCCCCCTCTCCCCGGCCCGGCTCCCCTTTTTTCTTTTATTCCATCCTTCATGTAGCATATTATTATGGCACAATGTTTCACCCTCAACCGTTTCCAAGACACTTTGTAAATAGTTGAATAGTTAAAGGCTAATTTCGACTATGATGTCATCTTGTTATATTCCTCATCCCCAAGACCCGATCTGAAAAGGGCATAGAAGAAGTTCAGCTCTGGAGTAATTAGTACCTCAATATAGTTCATCAAGAGCTCCATCTGCAGAGTCTCTTGGTTGGTGTTCAGGCTAAACCCGTTTCGTCACTCAGCCGGTCACTTGGCAACAATTAATGAACATCTGAAACTACTACCCCATTCCATACTCGTTGGGGGCGCATTTCCAGAAGAAAAAAAAAACAAATTCAGATGATGACGTCATTGTTCACTCTTAAATAGGTTCAACAATGATGTCCTTTGCCTACGACCATACCATGCTGAATATACCGGTTCTCGTCCGATCACCGAAGTCAAGCAGCATAGGGCCCGGTTAGTACTTGGATGGGAGACCGCCTGGGAATACCGGGTGTTGTAGGCATTTTGTTGCTTGACATAAAATTGTAGACATCCTTCTCTTACCTTCCCTTTTCCTCCTTTTTTTTTTGGTTTTTATTTTTGCAATGTGTTTGTATTTCTCCCCTTCAAATTCCCACAGAGGAATTATTATTTATCCCTCTTTCTGGAGGAAAGACAGGGAGCAAAGAAAACGACGACCAGGTTTTGGTGGCTCTTCCCTTCTAAAAGAAGCTTATTATCGACCTCTAACTCCGTCCTTCCTTCCCTTCTCCACCTCTTTAACAAACTTAACTCCCGTCCCCCTCTCCCCGGCCCGGCTCCCCTTTTTTCTTTTATTCCATCCTTCATGTAGCATATTATTATGGCACAATGTTTCACCCTCAACCGTTTCCAAGACACTTTGTAAATAGTTGAATAGTTAAAGGCTAATTTCGACTATGATGTCATCTTGTTATATTCCTCATCCCCAAGACCCGATCTGAAAAGGGCATAGAAGAAGTTCAGCTCTGGAGTAATTAGTACCTCAATATAGTTCATCAAGAGCTCCATCTGCAGAGTCTCTTGGTTGGTGTTCAGGCTAAACCCGTTTCGTCACTCAGCCGGTCACTTGGCAACAATTAATGAACATCTGAAACTACTACCCCATTCCATACTCGTTGGGGGCGCATTTCCAGAAGAAAAAAAAAACAAATTCAGATGATGACGTCATTGTTCACTCTTAAATAGGTTCAACAATGATGTCCTTTGCCTACGACCATACCATGCTGAATATACCGGTTCTCGTCCGATCACCGAAGTCAAGCAGCATAGGGCCCCGGTTAGTACTTGGATGGGAGACCGCCTGGGAATACCGGGTGTTGTAGGCATTTTGTTGCTTGACATAAAATTGTAGACATCCTTCTCTTACCTTCCCTTTTCCTCCTTTTTGGGGGGGTTTTTTTTTTTGCAATGTGTTTGTATTTCTCCCCTTCAAATTCCCACAGAGGAATTATTATTTATCCCTCTTTCTGGAGGAAAGACAGGGAGCAAAGAAAACGACGACCAGGTTTTGGTGGCTCTTCCCTTCTAAAAGAAGCTTATTATCGACCTCTAACTCCGTCCTTCCTTCCCTTCTCCACCTCTTTAACAAACTTAACTCCCGTCCCCCTCTCCCCGGCCCGGCTCCCCTTTTTTCTTTTATTCCATCCTTCATGTAGCATATTATTATGGCACAATGTTTCACCCTCAACCGTTTCCAAGACACTTTGTAAATAGTTGAATAGTTAAAGGCTAATTTCGACTATGATGTCATCTTGTTATATTCCTCATCCCCAAGACCCGATCTGAAAAGGGCATAGAAGAAGTTCAGCTCTGGAGTAATTAGTACCTCAATATAGTTCATCAAGAGCTCCATCTGCAGAGTCTCTTGGTTGGTGTTCAGGCTAAACCCGTTTCGTCACTCAGCCGGTCACTTGGCAACAATTAATGAACATCTGAAACTACTACCCCATTCCATACTCGTTGGGGGCGCATTTCCAGAAGAAAAAAAAAACAAATTCAGATGATGACGTCATTGTTCACTCTTAAATAGGTTCAACAATGATGTCCTTTGCCTACGACCATACCATGCTGAATATACCGGTTCTCGTCCGATCACCGAAGTCAAGCAGCATAGGGCCCGGTTAGTACTTGGATGGGAGACCGCCTGGGAATACCGGGTGTTGTAGGCATTTTGTTGCTTGACATAAAATTGTAGACATCCTTCTCTTACCTTCCCTTTTCCTCCTTTTTTGGGGTTTTTTTTTTTTTGCAATGTGTTTGTATTTCTCCCCTTCAAATTCCCACAGAGGAATTATTATTTATCCCTCTTTCTGGAGGAAAGACAGGGAGCAAAGAAAACGACGACCAGGTTTTGGTGGCTCTTCCCTTCTAAAAGAAGCTTATTATCGACCTCTAACTCCGTCCTTCCTTCCCTTCTCCACCTCTTTAACAAACTTAACTCCCGTCCCCCTCTCCCCGGCCCGGCTCCCCTTTTTTCTTTTATTCCATCCTTCATGTAGCATATTATTATGGCACAATGTTTCACCCTCAACCGTTTCCAAGACACTTTGTAAATAGTTGAATAGTTAAAGGCTAATTTCGACTATGATGTCATCTTGTTATATTCCTCATCCCCAAGACCCGATCTGAAAAGGGCATAGAAGAAGTTCAGCTCTGGAGTAATTAGTACCTCAATATAGTTCATCAAGAGCTCCATCTGCAGAGTCTCTTGGTTGGTGTTCAGGCTAAACCCGTTTCGTCACTCAGCCGGTCACTTGGCAACAATTAATGAACATCTGAAA
>JAVYIG010017673.1:0-24931 GCA_035222895.1 Strongylocentrotus droebachiensis | reverse complement strand
CCTTGCAGAACTGTCATGTCATGTTCAACAATTTCTCATAATTCATTTAGAAAAAACTTGATAGTTCATGCATGTACCTATCTATAATGCTTGATTGCTGTCTCTTTAACCAAAGTGTATGACCTCCATTTTCCCTATTTCTTTCAATAATTATCAATCCCGGTTCGTCTCATTTTTTTACCTGGTAACACTTGAGTGACACGTACGCCAAAGCGAATACCTACCGACTCCAAACCGACCAGTTTTTGGCCATTCGAAATAGTGCAATATTTTCAGTGGCGGATCCAGGAATTTCTTACCGGGGGGGGGGGGGGGGCACTTCCTGGAGTAATATGACGTAAAATTGCTTTCTCCTACTTGTTTTTCTTTTTTTTCTTCTCTTTCCTTTCTTTCCTTTTCCTTTTCCTTTTCTTTTTTGTTTTTTCTTTCCCTTTTTCTCTCCTTTTTCCTTTCCCCCTTTTCTCATTTTCCCGACAGCATTGCAATTTTATCATCAATATCCTGATAGGTGGGGTATCGCACCCCACACCCCCCTTTTGCGACGCCCCTGGTTGTTATCCCATTATTATTTCAAAAGAAATGCAATTCCTCATGCTCTCGTACCTCTCGTCTATCGTTTTTTAATATTCTTTCATTTTTTTTCTTTTCTCCTGTAACTCCCAAATTTCCTCTCTTTCCCCCTTTTTTCCAAGTCTTTCTCTCTCTTTTTTTTTTTTTTTTTTTTTTTTTTTTGGGGGGGGGGGGGGGGGCTACACGTCTGGCAAGAGGGACCCCATATTATGCACACTCTGAAATTGCATGACCCCCCGCCCCTTTCCCGGTAAAAAAACACCTTCTTATAATATCATCCCTCTTTCTTTCTTTTCCCCCTTTTCTCTCTTCCGTCCTTCCCCCTTTCTTCCTTTTCCGCCTTTTTTCTCATCTCTCTTCCTCTTTCTTCCTTTCCCCCTCCTTTTTCTCCTCTCCCCTTTTCTTTTCTTCCAATTTTCTTCTTCTTTTTCTCTTTCCTTTTATTTTTCCCCTTTTTTCTTTCCACTCCTTTTTCTCCTTTTCTCCCTTTTTCTTTTCACTCTTTTTTACGGGGGGGGGGGGGCACGTGCCCCCTGTGCCTCCCCCTGAACCCGCCACTGATTTTGTTCGGTCTTATATCGGTCTCTATGGTGTGACTGGTGGTGTATCAGAGCAGACGGGTGAGTAAGCCCCTTCCCCTTTTGATGAAAATTAGTTCAGAGGAAAATTTGAGAAAATTAGCAAACTCGAATACTTTTTAGATTAGAGGGGGGGGGGGGGGGGAGCGTAGAAAAAGCACGAGAAGTTTCCTTTATAATAACACCAACAACAAATAAGTCGACGTTTCAGGTTGGTTTAGTTGGCATTTTATGTCTTCAGGTAATTCTTGACCAACACGTGTGCAACCCCAGAAGTACGAGGTCAGCCTTGTTTTATAACAAAACGAAGAATTATTACAGGACTGTGACTATAATCATTCTTCTGTATATGGCGTAGCGTATTGGTTCAAGTAATGATGGGAAGGGGTAGGGCGTGAGGCACTAGATTCGTAAGATGAAGATAGATGTCTCGGGGATTGTGTTATCATCTTTAAAAAGAAAAATGTTTCCCTCTTATCTCTCCATCTCTTTCTCACTCTTTTCCTTTCTTTCACTCCTTTTCCCCTCTCTTTCTCTCTATCCTCTTTTTCACGCTTACCTAACACAATGTATTCCCGTTCCTCCTCTCTCTACCCTTTCTCCATATCTTTATCGTTGTAATGGAAAGAAGGGGCATGTTCCCTAACGCCCTGAGCTACGCGACTGATCTATTGAAGCGTCTTGAACACTACAAGAAATATTTGCAATTTCACGACATCATATTGAAATCTACATCTCCGCTATTCATTTCCCATCCATACCAATATTGATTGGCAAAAACCAACAGATTCCTTTATCTATTAAAGAATAGCCTTTTTATAAAACGGCTGGCTCGGCACAATAGAATATGTCTTCTTTTACACTAAGCAATATTTCCATTGTAGAAAGGGAAATTCGGAAATCTGATTCATTGATTTTTCTTCAAAGAAACCTCCAGTGTAGCAGATATGACACACAAAAGAAGTTTCTAGCGATACGTGTTGCCCTTAATTTTTCTGTTTTTATGCAATCAACTTGTTACAAAGGTCGGGTTTTGTCCTTTAAGGCGTAATATGACAAGGCTGTATTCCATTTCCTTCAACTTTACCCTCGACTTACTTGGATTCGCTGTAGGATTTTGTTTTATTGTCAAAGATTTCTTTCATTTTATTTCAAGAGACTACAAATCATTTCCTTTAAACTGAGGCAAATCTTCTTGTTTTTTCTTACTTCAAATCGTCTTTAGGCCGAATCCACAAAGTTAAAAGAATCAACTGATCGAAAACATATTTTTCAATGCCCCGCTATCTTCATCTTTTTTCTCTCAAGGTTTCTTCTTATTCATCATTTCTGTCCATATCTTTCCCTCTCTCTTCCCCTCTCTCCATCTCTCATTCGCTCTGCCCATCTCCCATCATTACCACATCGATATAGTCACATGACCATCTTTCTGTTCGGTAATCCAATCATATCTTTCGCTTCCGATCAATATCCAAGATAAAATTGACCAAAGAATTCGTAGGTTAAATATTTATTTTGATAAAATAATTATGATAGTTATAAAACATACTGTTTATAAGTCAGGACATTTTGGAAGTGAAACAGTCTTTGCACTCTTCATCAACGGAGTCACACTGTTCGTCTTCGCATCGACCCGCTGTTCAGCTGTGACGTCGAAATTTGGCAAATTTTGAAAAATTAAATGCACCGAAGCAGATCACCGTCAAAGGTTTTTGGAAAGAGAAAGTCGACAAACTAGCGAGTTTAAGTCAACCATCAACAACCATCATGACCATGTTTATCGATGGCAATACGACAGATTTGTTTCAGACGCAAACAGATTTCGTGACTGAAATCGTGACCGATGTAACGGATACTGATGAGAGACGAGGTCTATACGCTCTATTCTTACCCATGCTGTTAGTGACTTCGATCATCACCACCAACGGCCTCAGCCTGGCCGCGTTCGCCGTCGAGAAGCGCCTCCGTGGCTACAACAACTACTTCATCATCAACCTCACCATTTCTGACTTTCTCTTCGGGTTCGTCTTGATCGTCACATCCGTGCACACATACTTCGGCCGCTTTCCGCTCCCGAGTAACAACTGGTGTAGGGTCTTCTACGGTGTCTTCAGCAGTGTTCAGTTTGTGTCCAATCTGGTCATTGTCATCATCTGCCTCGATAGACATCGCGCAACGTACGACCCCATCGGGCATTTCACTAGTCGTAGCAAGCGCAAGGCGCTGTACGTGAATATCGGCGTGTGGGTGGCTTCGGTTCTTTTCTGGTTCGCCTTCTCGACGATCCCCGACTTCATCCTCCGGTTCAACAACTCGCCTGCGTGCTTCGCCTGGCATTTCGTGAACCCGATCGCCCAGATTCTGCCAGTCTTCATCCGGTTCATCATCCCGTTCACCGTCATGTTTTTTCTCTACGTGCGTATCTTCATCAAGATTCGAGAGACGACCGGTAGTAAGCACATCGACAAGGAGTTCGATGACGACAGCAAACAGTCGGGGCACAGCGCATCGGAGGATGATGGCGATAGGAAGAAACAGCGCCCTCAAACTATCGCAGAGTCTGTGAGTATTCAACCAAGCCTCACCTATTTATAATTATAGTTCCGCATTGGCGAATTGAAGTTGTTCATCGACACCTACTAAAGAAAAGTGAATTTGACTGCAAGTGTAAAATGTATATCTCGTTAGATTGTAAAATCGGAGAGCTAATAATTTTGTTTACCATAATGAAATCTAAGTTGTATATAGTCGATTTCAATTACGGGGTGTCATTTTGATTGCGTTAAGCCTATACCTACCATTATCAGTATACAAATATTGACTGCTCATGAGGATGATGGTGGGAATTATTACTCCCAAGGTGGTGTTCATACCGGCCCTTCTATCACCCCGAGGCAAAGCAAAAGTCGCGGAGGGGTTAAGAGTACTATCACATGCAGGGTTTGATAGAACGCCAAAACACTCTGCCGCAATGATAGATCGAGATGCTCCTTGTCATGTGATATAGTTTTGACCAATCAGTGAATGACAATCTATGTATGAGGTATATAACATGTGATTGCAATAGGTATTGCACATAATGTTTGCACTGATAATTTAGCTCTAAGTTTCTGTTATGGTTATCACTATCACATGGCGCGTCCAGACCGCAGCAGTCACTGGCGAAGTTTCAAGTCGGGCAAATGACGTTTTGTTTACAACGGGCTTAATGTTAACTCATTTCGGCTGCCCGGTGGCCATTGCCTGCATTAATAACGAAAATGGAATTTAAGTTTATAATTTTTTTTCTTGCGTTTCTTTCTTTCTATCTTAGGGAGTTCAGAAAGTAGCAAAGCGTGAATCTGTCTCGGAGGTTCGCAGCGCCACCAAGACCTTGCTCTTCATCGTCATCGTGTTCTTCATCTCGTGGTTCCCATCTTCTGTTATTTCGATTGTTTACTCTATCAAGCCAACGCTCGTCTTTCCGCGGCTTCCTTCCTGGGCTCTTCTGGTAATCGGTTGGTTAGTTTACGTGAACAGTCTACTCAATCCGCTCTGCTACGCCATCTCTCAGCCGCTCTTTCGGAAGACCGTCCTCGGTTTGCTTACCAACCCGATGCGTTATTGCCGAGGGTAATCGAGCCAGTGCTGTCTATCCGCGGTTTCCATTCTGGTTTCATCTGTTAATCGGTTGGTTAGTTTATGTGAACAGTCTACTCAATCCGCTCTGCCACGCCATCTCTCAGCCGCTCTTTCGGAAGACCGTCCTCGGTTTGCTTACCAACCCGATGCGTTATTGCCGAGGGTAATCGAGCCAGTGCTGTCTATCCGCGGTTTCCCAATGTTTTTTTTTTTAAATTTCATATCCAATACACCCTTTTACGACTACAACAGTGCGCATGCGCAGACATGGGCGCCATTTTAATTTACGGGTAAACAAATTAAACAAAATGGCGCCCATGTAAATATGATGTGAGCGCACAGCGTAGGTAGTGGCGCAACAATACATGCGCATGAAAACATAGATGACGCAATGATTACACGCAAATTAAAATGGCGCCTCTAACCGTAAACTGGTGTATTGGATGGTCTACGTTAACGATTTACAGAATGTTCTCTAATTCTCAACTGCTTTTTCCAAAGACCCCCCTCGGTCCGTTCTGTGACCATAATATAGCGCTATAGCTGAAATAAAGTTGTTCAAGCTCACTGTATAAGCTAGTAAGCAAATAATTACCGTTGGTGAAGGTGGTGGGACAAACTATCACTTCCGAGGCGATCTGGATGTAGCTATCTTTCCGAAGCGAAGCTAAGGAAAGATATCGTATACAGTCTGATCGACGAGGAAGTGATAGTTTGCCCTCGCCTGAAACCAAAAGGTGATTATTTGCTTTATATTCCACATCTAAAACAATTTAACTACAAAAAGAAAAGGACGTGTATGCATCTACATAAAAGCTCCTAGGCCCAAATTCACACCAAAAAAGTTTAAGTTTAAACCAACCCCTTGAGGGAACGGTGCGCGCATGCGTTTTCTTATTGCGCTCATTGGTAATGCGCGCTTAATTACGCCTGTTTTAGTGCGCTTTTGGACAATCTTCAGTGAAAGTGCGTTGCACTGTGTAGATAGTACCTCTATCTTCAGTAAAAGTGCGTTGCACTGTGTCGATAGTAGTACTATCTACACAGTGTAACGAACTTTTTACTTCTCCCATCAATACTGGGCGCACTATCTTTCATCACGTGATTTACTTTTGACCAATCGTAGAGCAAGATTCTTAGTATGTGGAATATAATAAATAATATACCTCTGTGTGTTTGAAATAGCATCCACTGATGAGGAAATCTTACCGTTTTTTGTGTGTGGGTGTGTATGTGTGGGTGTCTTTTACGTATCACACGTTAATTTTTCTTTGAAAGCCTCAGATTTGAATTGTGTAGCAATCCGTAATAGATATGCGCAAAGTACAAAGTCAAAAGGACGGTCGTCTGTTGCCATGTGCCAATGTACATACTATTCTAATCGCATTATTAAATGATATGATCACTTTGAGAAAGGTACTATATACGTTGTCTATTAACAAAAAGTTATTTGGGAATTATTGAAATTTGAAATATCGTCAAATTGGAAAGTTGGCCTGTCTGTAGTAAATTTATTGTTATCATCTAATTAGTGTTTTTGTCAAATCCATTTGTTTTAATTATAGAAAATGTGAATGTGAATGAAATGCTTAAATTCCGCGTGACGTTGTCCATACATGGGTACATGATTAGTGTATACACTAGGTGTCATAGAAATGTAAAAACAAAAACCTGTCGATCAATTCGATAATGTATAGACTGTTGAAATATCGCAAGTTGATGGCGCCCACGCCTTGTGCTTGCTTATTTGAAAAGAAGTTGACCGCGGAAGCTCTTACATTTCATTAAATTAATAGAGAAAGAATAAGATTCGTTGAACCGTTCTCTACTCTTAATCCTTGTCTGAATTCAGTTCCCCCCCCCCTCCCGTGCGAAGCGCTGAAGCTTTTACGTTTCATTAAACTATTATTCTTAATCCTTGTCTGAATTCATTTTCGCCCCTCCCGCGCAAGCTTTGACATTTCATTAAATTACTAAAAAAAGAATATGATTCGTTGTACCGTTCTCGACTCTGAATTCACTTTTGCCGCGTGGAAGCTTTGACATTTCATTTAAATTGCTAGAAAAAGAATACGATTCGTTGTACAGTTCTCGACTCTTAATCCTTGTCTGAATTCACTTTTGCCGCGCGGAAGCTTTGACTTTTCATTGAAATTACTAGAGAAAGAATACGATTCGTTGTACCGTTCTCGACTCTCAATCCTTGTCTGAATTCACTTTTGCCCCGCGGAAGCTTTGACATTTCATTTAAATTACTAGAGAAAGAATACGATTCGTTGTACCGTTCGCGACTCTCAATCCTTGTCTGAATTCACTTTTGCCGCGCGGAAGCTTTGACATTTCATTTAAATTACTAGAGAAAGAATACGATTCGTTGTACCGTTCTCGACTCCCAATCCTTGTCTGAATTCACTTTTGCCGCGCGGAAGCTTTGACATTTCATTTAAATTACTAGAGAAAGAATACGATTCGTTGTACCGTTCTCGACTCTCAATCCTAGTCTGAATTCACTTTTGCCGCGCGGAAGCTTTGACATTTCATTTAAATTACTAGAGAAAGAATACGATTCGTTGTACCGTTCTCGACTCTCAATCCTTGTCTGAATTCACTTTTGCCGCGCGGAAGCTTTGACATTTCATTTAAATTACTAGAGAAAGAATACGATTCGGTGTACCGTTCTCGACTCTCAATCTTTGTCTGAATTCACTTTTGCCGCGCGGAAGCCTTGACATTTTATTTAAATGACTAGAGAAAGAATACGATTCGTTGTACCGTTCTCGACTCTCAATCCTTGTCTGAATTCACTTTTGCCGCGCGGAAGCTTTGATATTTCATTTAAATTACTAGAGAAAGAATACGATTCGTTGTACCGTTCTCGACTCTCAATCCTTGTCTGAATTCACTTTTGCCGCGCGGAAGCTTTGACATTTCATTTAAATTACTAGAAAAAGAATACGATTCGTTGTACCGTTCTCGACTCTCAATCCTTGTCTGAATTCACTTTTGCCGCGCGGAAGCTTTGTCATTTCATTTAAATTACTAGAGAAAGAATACGATTCGTTGTACCGTTCTCGACTCTCAATCCTTGTCTGAATTCACTTTTGCCGCGCGGAAGCTTTGACATTTCATTTAAATTACTAGAGAAAGAATACGATTCGTTGTACCGTTCTCGACTCTCAATCCTTGTCTGAATTCACTTTTGCCGCGCGGAAGCTTTGACATTTCATTTAAATTACTAGAGAATGAATACGATTCGTTGTACCGTTCTCTACTCTCAATCCTTGTCTGAATTCACTTTTGCCGCGCGGAAGCCTTGACATTTCATTTAAATTACTAGAGAAAGAATACGATTCGTTGTACCGTTCTCTACTCTTAATCCTTGTCTGAATTCACTTTTCCCCTTCCCACGCGTGTGATGAAACTCATCATTGTCATTGGTCGCTTTTCATATTAATGACTTTACAAATATGATTTAAAAGTTTTACTTCTTCTGATTGAACAAATAAATCTGTTATACTTTTTCGTTTGAATAACATTTCCAACAAAGTAACACAGAAATGGAAAATAGAAGGCTTAGATTTCATGCATGCGTTTTAAGGTCTCAATAAAGCTGTTGAATAACTCAGAAAACTGACTTTTATAAAACTATGCCTTCGTATAATTTAGGGAGTTTTTAAATCGTTCACATTATGTCGCGGCAAAACCAAGGAGTTTTTTCTTTCTTGTTTTAATGAAGACGTAAGGTGTAATACGATTCATATTTCTGTATCTGAACTCGGTAAAGGCCTTCGTGGCGCGCAGTTGCCATGAATTCATTTATATTATTTTAAAAAAAAGGTAAAAACCGCAAAATTCTTGATTTCGCATTAAAGTAAATAAGGTTTAATATTAGCGTTGAATCTTTCCCATTTTAACATGAATAAAGCGAAAGAGAGGAAACGAAAACGACTTACCTAATACATTTTCTTAGCCTGATCAGGGAGGTGGCACCTCCCTGGCCTGATCAGACTAATGGTGAGGTTCCGGACAGCTCCCCCCCCCTCCGTAATACAATAATACTTAAACTGCCCAGTAATATAATTTCGAAAGAACATTATTTTATTTCATTGATAGGGGGCCGTAGTCATGATACCCCATCACCCTATGATGAAACTGTATATATATATATTTAACAATATTTGGCATGCAGTAGTTATGTTAATTTATTTCATGATACTAAATGATTTATTTTGTGTATGTTATTTTTCTCTCAATTGTTTGTTTTATCATTAGGACCACTCTGTGCTGTAATTATTGCACATGACTGTGAGCAGGGAGGTTCTTCCAAAATCATTATGTCATTATATGCTTTTATATTCAGTGAATAAAACGGATTCAGTTCAATACATCGACACTATAAATGCATCCCAATAGATGTACATACATATTACGTCTAAATAACCAATTCCCTTAGACCGTAGGCGAATCAAGCAATGCAGGAATATGTTTATTCTTTTAATGTATTGTATTGTGCAAATTGATCTATATGTAGATAAATATGTGAATATGTTAAAATGTACCATCATTGTAAATATGAACGATTGAAAGAGGAAAAATAAATGAATTGAATTGAATTGAATATGATTTTCCCTGTAAATACTATAACTATACAGTGTAACAATATCTGTTGAATATTGTGTTTATCAATAAAACAAATCGAATGAAATGAAAGAGGCATTTATGCTCGTGTTACGTCATTTATAGCGTATGTGTAACGTCCCTCACCCACATGATGCCCCATCATACCATAACGTTAACGTACGGTACCGTATATCTAACTCTAGACTTTAATTAACAACGTGTTGATATTTCTTCTTCTTCTGAATATTGTTAATCTTCAAAGGGAAATACAGCGGCTTGCAGCCTATCACGAAGATCTGTAGAAACTAGAAAGGTAACCAGTTGTGTATGCAGGCACACTGGTAAACACCGGGTTTACACCCTAATTTGAAAAAGACAAGACTTTAATACAAAATTATATAATTAGTTAGATAACATCTCAAGTCCAATTAAAAACATATCCGATCAAATGGTAATCACGAAGAATTAATAGACCTGCAAAATTTCGACAAAACGTGACGTCACAAAACGCGTGCGCGCTAGGCCTCTAACTTGTTTATGACGTCATGTTGCAGTGAGTTTCCTGCGCTGTTGTTATATGGCGCAAATGTATGACGTAGCAGGACACGTACTGTATACAGGAATGCGCACCACACTACTGTCATAAACATTGTGCCACAGATACGAAACACAAATACCGATATAAATAAAGGCAACATGCAAAGAAAAGCTGTATACCATTTTCAAAGAGAGTCGTAGAAATTTTGAAGATTTATTTTAGTTATAAGGGAACAAAGTTTGAAAGGGGTCACAAGAATGGCGAGTGCTACTGCGGTTCGCTCCATGCCAGTGTCAGAACCAACTCCCCTTTCGTACTACGATACACGAGGACGGTAAGATTATGTTGAGCTTTTCCGATAACTTTATTGTACAAAATATACAAACGTTCAAACATTTTATTAAACTATACTGCGAAAAAGTCAAAATGGCACACAATTTTTTCTTTCTGCTTCTTCATCATCTTCTTCTTTTTTCGGCTTGTCAGACATTTTTGGACTTATGTAACCCCACTAACAAAATCCTACTAGTACTATAGGTACCATCTCTGTGTCTCGTACCAGATGGTGTTGATGATGATAGGGATGATGATGATGGTGACGATGATGATTACGATGATGATGGTGATAATAATGTTGATGACGTTGATGGTGATGCTGCCGATGCTGTTTTTGATGATGGTGATGACGATGACGATAATGATGATGATGGTGATATTGACCCCCCCCCCCCCCTTTTTGTAAGCGCTCACAATGTTGTACTTCATGCATCTCCTTGGGGGGGGGGGGGGGTGACACAGCCCCTTAAACATTTGCCAGGTATAGTGGGCCTTTCTTGTCTATTTAAAGGCCACGTCAGCCAACATTCCACACTAATAAGCTGCAGAAAAGACATACTTTAAAAAAATAAACCTTTGTCATTAGGGACGTTTAAATATGCACGACGTGAACGTGGTCTGCTCATGTGACATCATTTTAAGACAATGTAACCTCACTGTCAGTGCATAAAATGGGCGTCACATTGCCTTAAGAGGATGTCACACGTCGCAGTCCACGTTCTCGTCGTGCAAATATAAAAGTCTCTATCATCATGATTATTTGCAGAGTTATTGGTGAAGTGGGGTCGAAATGGGATGCCGAGCTGACCAACTATCAGACAGACTTCACGGCCAAGACCATTGTGCTACGTCATAAACGGCCCGCGTCTAGTAACAGGAAGAACAACCCCCACTCTAAACATGTTGCCCATCTTCGAAGATTGACCAATGAGGTATGTATGTGACCCCCCTTCCTCCCCCTCCTCCCTCCCGCTCACATAGCTATATACCATCCTCCTCTAGTAATATTGAAACATGTTAGCTGTTTCATTATACCCAAACTTACGCTCCCTATCTTCACTCATTTTATTCTCTTGAGATCTCTTCTGGCGTACCTGTCTGTACACCCGTCATGGTCTCTCCCTTTCTTTCAATTTGTCTTCCTTTCACGTCTTTCTTTTCCCCTCTTCTCCTCCTTTTCTTCCCTCTCCCTCTTTATTTCCTTTTTTCTTTCTCCCTCTCCCTCCCCTCATCTCTCTCTCTCTCCCCATATTACTCCTTTTTTCCCCTCTCTCTATCTTTTCATTTGATCTTTCTCTATCTCTCTATCTCTCTCCTCCTCTACTCTTTGCTCCATTTTTCCATCTCTCTCCTTTCATTTCATTCAACTACAGGTACCTCATATTCTTTCCCCACACCCAATCCATCATCTTATCCTCTTCTCTAGCTCTCCCGTCACTGTCTCTCTCATCCTCACTCCCTTCTCTCTCTCCCTCTCCCTCCCTCCCTTCTCCCTCTCTCTCTCTCTCTCTCTCTCTCTCTCTCAACCTCCCTCCCTACCCTCTCTCTCTCTCTCTCATCCCCCCTCGCCCCTCTACCTATATTATATTTGTTCTTCTCTCCTCCATCTCATTATTCCATTCGAATCACCATCTCATCGCTCACCTAATCCTCCCAGCCTGTCTGCACAGTGACGACCGTCATCAGCCAGATCGACCCCTCGCCATCGGGATCATTGTGGATGCAGTCACTGATGAACGCCCAGTTCAAGCTCCCTTCGACCACGCCAGACAGGACCACCCGGTTCGGATGCAACAAGAACAAGCATCTCTTCGCTTCGGGCAGCATCGGTGAGTGTATTGATATTGGTGATAGCGCCAGCTATCGTTGAAAAGCATATTGAGATCTATATAATTATGATGCCGATAGAATCATACTCTGAATCGTAAGTTGAGTCTCTAAAGTTGCCTTATTTAGCCTCCGTAGTTTAAGGCGTCATATTACAGTGAGTGTAACCATTTAGCAGAACTTTCCCCCTAAAATATCATTAAAATTATAAGACCCGCCATTTGCCATTACGTGTTTGCTATGACTATGTGCATGATTTGGATGCACCTTCTCCGAGCGCTACTGCATGTATCAAACCAAATACTTCTCATTCTGAACATTGGCATTTAGAATTCCATGTCCCTCTTTTTATTGTTCGTTAAAGACGTTTGTCGCTATGCCAGGCATTCATTTGTAGAGTGGTATTGTGAGAAAAAAATGTGACGATATTGTGAGCAACTGCGACTACAGGTTGAGCTGAATAAGCCATTTTCAATATGCATTCAAATTTATATAGATTTACTTAGCTCACATAGGTCTCTGACAAACTGTCAAGTGCACTGTTTGTAAACAGTGTAGTTACGTTCTTGTGCATCAGTTTTATATTGTCTGTCCTATAATCTCACATATTATTTCGTCTGTCATCCCTCTTGACTTCCAATACACACAAATAACACAATAATACACTTCAATTATTGTGGAATAGCCTGACAACGACTACTGAGAGCCGGCCGTTTATTCAGTATGAATGTTTAACAAACATTTCTTCTCGTTTCCTTCACTGGAAACCGTTTCCTTCGCTGGAAACCGGACCTATCATGGTCCGGGATAAAAAACCAGAGATAAAACTCAACGAGCATAAAAACTCTGGAAAACCTTATTCAAACACAGTCATGTAACAGTACATGACACAACGCACTTTTATTGTAAATAAAAGTTGTCTCGTTGAAAGCTCAAGCTAGAATGATTCAATTACACACTAATTCATGCCACGCCCTGGTCTCCGTGGCAGAATTAGCTCGCACACCTGTACGAGCTGCCTATGCAAATTACATTCCATCGGGGCACAGCCCCGGACCCAACATAAGTATGCATTCATTAACGATACAAACAACATTTGTCTGCTATACAATCGTACCGCAGACAAATAATATTCTTGAGGGAAAATAGGGCATCTGGGAATTAATAAACTTTGAACTTGTCGTGTATGTTGCAGTGCCAACCCATGCATGGTGTAAAGACGAGAAAGAGGAACCATTACTACCATCGTGCGCACAGGTAGGTTTTCATTTCTATTCTACTCTTTAATATTTTTTTTTTTGGGGGGGGGGTGGGGAGGTGGGGGGGGGGGGGGTGGGCGGTTGTCTTTTTCCTTTCCTCTGGGTGCAGAAGATTTTAATTGTGCATAAAATTACACATTATTACAGTGGTAAGGATTTATATTTCAATATTTATTTTGTAAAAACAAGATTTATTGAAAACTTTAATGCCTTCTCTTTCTTGCATCATTTCTATTTATCTGCCTTTCCTTCTTCATGTCCTTTTCCTCCCTCTTTCGTTATTCTTCTTTCCCTTGTTCTATTTTTTCATCGACACCCTCTCAATCACTTGTTCTCCTTCTCCTTCCTTTCTTCTTATACCCCTTCTCCCCCTTCATCTACTTCTTCTTTTTATTCTTTTTCTCGTCCTCCTTTCTTCGCCGTTTTTTTAAATGCTCCTCCTCCTCTCTCTTCTTCATCATCTACTTCTTCTTTTATCTTCTTCTTCTTGTCCTCCTTTCCTCGCCGTTTAGTATGCTCCTTTTTTATTTTGTATATGTTCCTCCTCCTCCCCTTCTTCGTTTATCTTCTTCTTCTCGTCTTCCTTTCCTCACCGTTTCTTCCCCTGTCTCCTTATCCTCTGCCGCGACGATTCATCTCATTTCATTCTTCTTAATTCATAACCTAGAAATCAATCATGATGACGAGCTCCAATCACTCTCAATATGTCCCAAGAAAACGGAAAATAATCCCAACAATTCTTGGTAAGTTGATCATTAACTTTCAAATTGTAGTCGTTTCATTCAAGGGCGTATATGAAACAATATTGCGTGTTTTGTCTATTACAGCGTTGGATATCACAGAAATTGAGATTATAGGAGATCCGTTATACGGAGCCTCTAAATTATAGCATTCCTATAGCGCCTAAACAGAACACTCTCTAAAGATTGTTAAACACAGACGCCACGTTTTGTTTCGCGCAGTTGTGTTAGAGGAAGAGGAAGAGACAGAGAGAAAAAAAGAGAGAAAGAGAGAGAGAGAGAGAGCGCGAAAAAAAAAAGGGGGGGGGGGGGGGGTTATAACTGCAACAGAGTTTCTGTTGATTTTAAGAGTATATCAAATTTGTTTTTATGCTTATCAAAATCAAATTTGTTTTATGCTCATCAAAATCTGATTGGCAGATTTCGATAACATTACATAACCATGGTAAAAAAAAAAGGTTCCTCTCAAGATTTCAAACAGTTCGTTAATTTTTAGTAGTAGTAGCTCAAATAAAAATCATCTATGATTTCTTTTCAACAGATGAAAGCATTGTTCTTGAACCGCCCCCACCCGATAAGATTCCTCTCGGGAAGCCGACCCGGTGGAAGACATCCAAGAGACTGGTGGGGAGCGCTCCAACAGCAACGCTTCAGGTACGGACCGGGTCAGGGTTGATAGTGAGCACTACGAAAAATAAAAAAAAAGTATTCGGCGAAGAAAAAAAAAGGCATACATTCCAAGTTCAAGTTCAAGTTTATTTGTCTTTCTTCCAACATAAATGTAATACAATTTAACAAATGTATAACATGCAAAGTATATAAGAGGAACACTTATAATAATCAAGTTCACACAATGCATTTACATGAGAAAACAAAAGAAGAAAAGACGAGGAGACCTAATTAAAGCTTAGCTTGTAGAGGTCAGGTCCCTCAAGAGTAAGAACATTTGGAAAAAATAGGGAAAATAAGGGAAAATAGCGGTAAAATCGGGAATAAAAAAATTAATAAAATAAACTCAGTAAACAAAAATAATTGGAAAACCGATTTACATCGGGTGATTATCAGGCCTGACCGGGTTTAAAGGGAAAGTCCGGCCCATTTCAGTAAATAGAAACAAATAAAACACACAAGACAGTGCAAGTTTCATGAAAAAAAGGGAGAAAATAAGAAATTTTGTCATGAAACAGTGACATTTATCACATATCACTATTTCATGAAATTAAGCGAAACTTTAAATTAAATAACATACTTAATTTTTGTCCGATTTTGATGAAACTTTCGCCGTTCTGTTTGTAAGATTTGTCTCTACTCATTCCATTCAACTTGTAAATGGGTCGGACTTGCCTTAAAGGCCCTTTTACACTTTCACGGATCGCATCACGGATCATCCCGGATCGTCGCTCCGGGATCATCCGTGTTATCTCCGGTATTACCGTGTATACACCGGGCAGGCATCCGGCGTGATCCTTGGCGTACCGGCATATCCGTGGAAAAAATTAAGCTTGCTTAATTTTTCATCCCGGAGTTCACGGATGAAACAATCCGTCCTCTTCCCTGTAGGCACCGTGTACCTTCGTGTAGCCGCCGAATACATCCGGGACAGTCCGTATAGACACCGGGAGGTCCGTATTAACACCGGTTTCATCCGGGTTTGAAATTCCGTATATCAAATGAGCGCCTACAAGCTCAAGTCACCCGTCAACATTCCGGAGATATCCCAATAGACAACGTACACCTCCGTGTAAGGACCGTAAAAGTACCAGTAGCCTCCGTGCTCTTCCTTGAAATCCGTGTTAGCTCCGTATGCGTTTCCGGCGTGGTCCGCGTTGCTACCTTGTCTGTCCGTGGAGACACCGTACTTGCCCGTGTATACACCCAGTTCGGAACGTATCCACACCGGCATCGAGAAGAAATCGTGGTGTCGCACACCGGATTAAGATCCGGGATGATCCGTGATGCGATCCGTGAAAGTGTAAAAGGGCCTTTAGGGGTGAAGTGTACTACTTACGGTGGCACACGAGGCGGACATACAGTAGAGTGCTACCAGGGGGTGGGGGGGGGGGGGGGGGGGGTACATGTAGAGGTGTTTCGCCCACCCCGTCATCTTCATATTTACTACTTTTGTTTTAGCTTTTTGTATGGATAGATAAGGCTTTAGTTGGACATAACGTCAAATATCTGGGCCCCGTTGCATAAAACTTAGCATTGATGGTAACTTTGCCATCAATGGTAACTACCATGGTAACAGGGCTCAACAGCCAATCAAAATCAAGGTTTCCATGGTAGTTAGCATTGGTGGCAAAGTTACCATCAATGGTAAGTTTTGTGCAAAGGGCCCTAGTCTGACCCCCCCCCCCCCCCCCGACCTATTGTAACCGCCCGTCATCAAATCTCTTTTTACACTATCATTTATACATTTTGTGATATCAGGTTATCCATATATGAATATAATAGGAAGACTATATTTGATACATCAATCTTTACCATTTAACTGAGTAAAAACCCCTCATGCATGAACGTTTCTTTCGTTTTTTCACAGGTCTCTAATTTTGACGGTGGAGCGCCGCCTGACTACACCAGAACCATCACGGGTCGCAAGCGATTCTGGTACCCAGCCATCGCGGGAGGGAGAGTGAAAATACCCGGCTACATGAGACATTTCTAAACATGGATGTGCAAATTGGACTTTGACAAAGGAACAAAAACTATTATGATCATTATCTACTAGAGCACGAACAATGCAGGTTTTTTTCCCGGATAGGCCACACGCTTTGAATAACAACACCGCAAGTTTGCCTCATTTTCCTCCCGTTTTGAAGAAATGCAGCGGTCATACTACAAGACACACATTTTAATTCAGCAGCTAGACTAAACTATGCTATCATTTATTGCATTTTTTTTCTAATATCAACCGTTAGATAAAATTGTGATATAAAATGTGAAACGATGACATAGAAGGTGGATGTATTTCGTAATTCTACTTACAGCATCTCTTAAATATTGAATATAAGATTGAACATCTTTATACATGTATTTAAACCTAAATAGTAGTTTTACTATCTGTATAATTATATGAATATGCATTATACACAACATGAGGATATGTGCAATCATAAAAATAAACATGTAGACTCTGATGTAAGTTTCTGTTATAAAAGAACCATTTTTTATTCATTTTTCTTCTTTTCAATGGTTCTCCACAGAAGACCAGAGAAATAAAGTGTATTCCAATCACGAATAATACAATTTAGAACATATTTTCAGACTTTGTCTCTTCTCCCCCTCAAATATACTGTATTATCATACAATACCATTGTCACATTTCACAACATAAATTATACTTTTCTTTTCGAGACAATTCATTTAGCCCAAGAATCACAAGAATGAAATAAACATGTCCTTTATGAAACAAGAACAAAAAATTAAGAAAAAAAATTCTGCATACCGTATATATTTGGACTACATTTCTCACACTTAAAGGATTAGCATTTTATAAATGGTAAACATTTTGTTCTTTCTATGTAAGGCTGTAATAAACATCAGGAGAGAGAAAAATTGTTAATAACACTCAATTTATGGAGATGAGATCCATATAAAAGGGAGATGGCAGCGAGTAATAAACCCTATTAAAGTTACAAACATTTTTAATTTCATGGTTGAAAGCTTTCATCAGATTAAGAAATGAGTTCATTGACATGTTCTGACAACAGGGACGGGTCAAAGACCTGGGGGGGCGTTTCACAAAACTTGTCAACAGTGACATATGACAGTTTTTGTAATAAGCTACTGAAATCCTTGCTTCTGATAGGTTATCAGCAGATTTGTCAATGATTTTTGTCATTTGTAATTGAAAAAAGGCTTTGTGAAACGGGTCACAGTTGTCGACATTCACAACGCAGAGGCGGAAATGTCGGAAAACTGGCAGCTAGCTACAGTCTGCCTGTACAAGTCTGAGGGGGGGGGGGGGGGGGGTGTTTGGCCATGCACAGTGAAAACTTACACAGGTAAATGATATTTGGACGTGTCACAAAACTCATTTCTAACTACTTTTCATTCAAATTCACGTGGTCTTCCGTCTTCATGTAAAGAATTTCTCAGCATTTATGCATACATGTACACAATTATTGCAAAGGAAACACCCTCAATTCATTTTTGGAATGTTTCCCATTGATTCCCTCAAATGACCCTCTGACACTCTTGAATGGATACACCTAATTATAATTCTACAAATCAGATGTTTTTACAATATAACAAATATTGGAATATGAGGCTAATTTTGGCTATTTAAAGCTGAAATGTAGCACAGAAAGGTAATCTAGTGATTATTATGGACTTTGAAATTGTCTGCTGACAGCCAAAATAAGTGTTCAATACGATGAGGTTTACAAATCAGTACTGTTAACAATTTATTGGTCAGTATATTTGACTTTGTTTTCAGTGCTTTCAGCACTGTTCCCCATCACTTGAAACCTTAAACACGACCTAATTCTGTTATCACGGATTATCCAATAAGTTGTAGGATTGCCGTTTGTGGCTATATAGTGGCTATATGGTGGCTATATGATGTGATAAAACTGCCACAAAAACCTGCCTCGGCACATTCAGTATTCCCATTTCATTTTCCTCTATTCTGGGCTGTTTCATAAGACTTGTTATCCATAACAGATGCTAAATTTCCATGACAAATTTGCTCTCAGCCAATCAAATGCCATCATTTCAATAGCTTATAACAGTTTTGGACCAAGTTTTATGAAACAGGGTCCCGTTCCAACTCCCAACAGGCAATAGGAGCCAAACAATAGATACACTATTCTCCAGGCAGGCTTTAAATGAAACAAAGTACACAATCCTATTCAAATAAGGGGGGGGGGGGGGATCTGGTATGACAAGAGAACATTTTGTTTGGTCAACATAAACGGGCATCGCTGAGCAACAAACCTCAGACCAAACTCGTAGATACACATGTTACCAGTCGAAAGTGATTAATACTCATACTCTTAAAGCATACAATATATGTAAAAATATACAAAAATCACATGAGATATATGTATACAGTTGAATCAATGAAATTCATAACCCTGTTAATAATATAACAAGAATTTGAAAGAAAGACCATTTGGAGTTTTATAACGAAGAGGAGATTCAATTTGGTCAGATTTAAATATTTTCTTTCAAAAGGTGATTTAATTCATTTTTACAATAGAATTGCCAAATCACAAATGATATACTACGATTGGCTGTGGTCTGAATTTAGTTATCAATTATTCCATTCATGCAAGTTAACTAACATGCTTTATGTTTTACTCCATCAGTTTAAGAAAGCAAGAATACTACAGTTTTAAAGCAAAACAGCTATGAAGATATGTGTTTATAAACGCAAGCAAGCAGTACAAAATAAAACTAAACATTCTCATGGTTTAAACTTATCCTTTAGACGGAACCAAAATCTTTCAAATTGCAATATTTCTTCAATTTTTGCTGATAAACAGCCACAATTACAGCTGATTGATGTTCATCTTTTTTCCCAGCGGAGAAAAAAACAAGTAAAAAATCATTTATATTGCCAAGCAGTCAGGTAATCTAGCTTGTTTAATCTTAATTGATGAAACTCTATAACAGATAGGTAGTTGACAACTTTTTAAAAGCTATTTTATAATGTATTCTTACACTCTCAAAATACCTGTCATACAAATTTGGCTCCATGCAGACATGTCCCATAGGATATCATTCAAAAACAGTACTTTTCAAATCAGTTTTAAACAACATTTATACTCACTTTTAAGTGACACCTCTATTATCTTCATTTATTATACAGTCAAACCTGTCTCCAGCGACCTTCTAAGGGAAACACAAAAGTGGTCTTTGTAGACAGGTTCCTTTAGTTCATGTTTCAAAGAGAAACCATTTTCAAGGGAGAGCCAAAATGTGCTTGTTGTAGACAGGTGGTCACTAAAGCAGGTATGACTGTATATGAATGATTTAGTCAAAATTAATCTACTGACAGCATCTTAAAAACCACACAGCAGTGACATCCCCTTGCGTGGACTGCTGAGTGAGTTTGAGTTTGGTGCTAGTTTTGGAATCAATGTTGCACTTACACAAGTATTGGCATGTGGGACAGTGTTTAAGCAACAAACAATTGTGCACTCTCAACACCAGGCCCCTGTTGCACAAAACTTGTTATCAATAACAAATGCTAGATTTCTATGACAAATTTGCTCTCAGCCAATCAGATGCCACGATTTCAGTAGCTTATAACATTTAGTGTGACTTGTTATTGATAACAAGTTTAATGAAACAGGGCCCATGCTGGAATTAATTATATAGTGTTCATCACTATCAGGGGTAAACAGAATTTCAGATAATCCCTGAAGACGATCCTTCAAATTCACACATTATACAGTCAAACCTGTCTATAGCGACCGCCCAAGGGAAACACAAAAAGTGGTCTTTGAAGACAGGTTCCTTTAGTACATGTTTCAATGAGAAACCATTTTCAAGGGAGACAAAAAATGTGCTTGTTGTAGACAGGTGGTCTTTGTAGACAGGTGGTCACTAAGGCAGGTTTGACTGTATCCTAACAATGGCTGCCTGGAAAACGGCCCTCATGACAGGTTCGACTGTACAACAACTCTTTGTGAGATAAATGAGACATGGATACCAGTTTCTTTCACAGAGATACCAACCTCTCAACATGCGTATGCATGCATCAACTAGTCTACATTACAAGATGAATTACTGCGCACTGGGAATGCATTTAACTTGCAACGTCTCCTTGTAGAAGTAGTATTTTAAGCTTTTGTTTTGAATACAGTATATCGGCATGGAACCCTCTTACATCGAGAGCAGAACACGTTTCGGTGATTGGTAGACTTTAAAGCTCATCTTGAGGTCTGGGGGGGGGGGGGGGCATTTCACAAAACTTGTCATCAGTGACAAATGAGAGTTTTTGTTATAAGCTACTGAAATCCTTGATACTGATTGCTGATCATCAGATTTGTCACTGATTTTTGTTATTTTTCATTGAAAAAAGGCTCTGTGAAACGCCCTCCAGGTCATGACAGAAAAATTGTCAAAGAATCTTCAACAGAACTCAATTTAACAGTAAAACTATATACTTTGGCAACCTGGAATTGCACATCTTTGGTGATGGTCATTTTTCCTTCCACTAAACTCACCAGAATTTTGAAAAATTAGGTCTTCTATTTCTATCGTTTTGAGGCGTGAAACTTTAGGGAATTTGGCCCACGAGTTAAAATTCAAGAAAGTTTCAAGCAGCCAAAAGTTCTAGTTTTACAGATGCGTTCATTTCCTCCATCAGTTATAAACAAGAAATTCAATTCCCAAGCCATAATCTGTCACAAGGGCCTTTATCCATGCAACCAACAATATTTATAGATCAATTCATGTACGGTGGTTTGCGGTCTCTCACGTCCGTAGAGCAGATGGTGGTAAGATGCCAAACTTGGTGGTGACGTTGCTTTGCGCCTGAGCCGCGACGCTGAGCGAGAAGAGGTGCGCCATCTCCATTTCGGTTCTGGTCAGCTCTATGGCTTGGTTGAAGTACTCTTGAGCAGCCGCCATGTTCCCTCTGGAGGACGGATTGGGAGAGAAAGAGATGAGTGAGAGATAACAGGGAGAGCAAGAGAGAGAGAGAGGGAGAGAGAGGGAGGGAGAGAGGGGGTGAAAGAGGGAGAGGAAGAGAGGGAGAGGAAGAGAGAGGGAGAGAGAGAAAGAGAGATGGTGGGGGAGGGGGAGATAGGAAGGGAGAGAGAAGAGTGAAATGGAAAGATGGAGCAAGAGAAAGAGAGAAGAGCGAGAAATGTCAATCTCGAGTGCTTTCTGGATCATTCTAGGATGTTCAGCCTAACTATCAATTCTTTAATAACATCTAACTATCGTCTCTAAAATAGTGCCAAACTATTTCTCTTACCTTTGAACTTCAATAGTACCGAGTGTTTCATAGGCAAAGTCACATCTGCTGTCAATCTCGAGTGCTTTCTGGATCATTCTAGGATGTTCAGCCTAACTATCAATTCTTTAATAACATCTAACTATCGTCTCTAAAATAGTGCCTAACTATTTCTCTTACCTTTGAACTTCAATAGTACCGAGTGTTTCATAGGCAAAGTCACATCTGCTGTCAATCTCTAGTGCTTTCTGGATCATTCTAATCGCTTGGTCAGGGTCTTTCTTCCATGCTAGATACAAGAGACTGATAAAGACGACAAAAAGACAGAATAATGTTAATAATATTCTATTCTGGTAATACACACATATCACATTATGATGTAACATCTCCATGTCCTTCCAAAAGTTTGTTGGATAGAATTACCCTGGTTTTAGCATTATCACCACACAATGCCCTTCGATATCCCACCAAATATTAACAAACATCCCCCAGTGTAAACAGCGGCAAATGTAGAGGATAGACTTGCAAAGGGCATTGGTAAGAGAGTACCGAAGCTGTGACATTATAAAAATCTATTTTTGTAATTTTTCTATTTTTTTCTTCATTTTCCGAAAAAGCATAACAAATAATGTCCAAATGTCGAAAGAACAATTGAATATGTTAAGTATTGGCTGAGATATGACCATCTGAGTAAATAGATTTCCTATAGGAACTCAGTGTTATATTGCTCTGGCTCCTAATGTTATGAACTAGAGCAATATAACACTGAGTTCCTATGGGACATCTAATTATTCAGATGGTCATATCTCAGCCAATACTTAACATACATTCAATTTTTTTTTTTAAACATTTGGACATTTGGACATTATTTTTGATGCTCTTTCGGAAAATGAAGAAAAAATAGAGAAATTCCAAAAATAGATTTTTGATGACGTCACACTGCACCACTCTATGGGCACCTGCTTGAACCTACATGTAGATCCTCTCCAAGCTGATTATGATGTAAAGCAGAGTTAAGGTAATAATTCAAGAAAAGCACCTTTCACACTTTGCATGACCTTGAACAACATCCCAATTCCCTTTCAAAGACATCAATTTTGATACTCATCCATCAACGTGTCCTGATTCACTATACCATTGTGTTAATAAATGTATAAGTTCATTTTTATTTTATTTTGTATTTTTTTAAATGTTTCCATTTCTCATAAAAAATACATTTCACAATACATTATACATATAAGCAAATATATAAATATAAATAATACAAAGAATATGGAGGAGCCAGCAGAGGCCATTGGCCTTTCAAAGGCTGGGCTCCAATGTCCTCAGATAATAATAAAAAGTAAAGAGAAAAGAAACAGTGGGTAGTAAACAAATAACCTTGCTCTTTCACATATTGGGCCCAAATTAAAATGTTTCTTGATTTTGTTGTTTTTGTTTAAAAAGTTATGTTTCATGTGGATTTCAATTCTAAATACCATTCCAAAATAAGACAGAGGTGGTCATTTGGTGTTCTATACCTTATCAAGTATTTTGAGATAACGAATATAAAATGACATCAAACCTTATTCATATTTTGTACAAGCCAAGCTGTAGCACGGTTCGCAAATCAATACAATCATCAGATATACTGAAATCTCAGGGAGGTGGCCAGTAACTTATAGGGTAAAATAGCTTTGACTTGCTCTCCTATACACTGTAACATCAATACAAGTTATCAAAGCTAGCTAAAGGAAGTCTTGGCTCCTGGGGGGGGGGGGGGGGGGGAGGGCGACACTTACCCACGATGGACATATGCTGTAGGGTTATCTGGTTCTAAAGCCACTGCTTTGAGGAAGTTTTCATCTGCTTGGTGGAACTGCCCTTGGTCATTGAGAGACTGTGGGAGAAAAGAAGTGGGGATAACAGTAATGGAATTTGGATAATTTAGATCAATATTTTGAGTATGACGATATTTGATAATCAAACATTTTCAAATCAGTTCAAACTTCTTTTAGCTAATGTGTACATAGTGACTTCACTGGAGGAGCTTGTGTCTTTAAATGTTTTCAACAGAATTATAGTGCTATGAATGTTGTGAATCATCTAGCACATGGTGCTTCACATTTCTGTTTCTTTTCAAAACACACTGATACAGATAACCGAGCATGCATAGAGGTCTTTGTTAAATGAATATATTATTATTATTATTATTATTAAGTATTTGGCGTCACCTGTGCCTGGGAGGCGAAAAGCGAACTGAACCACTGTAAACCTCGGGTCTCTCCTCCCGGTATAACTGATTGGGGTTGTGCAGTTGGACCACTACATCGGGGTTTCCCCCTACTCTTATGCGAATAGTACAGTGGGTTCTTAAAGTGCAAAGGTGGTGACTCTCCTCTACATGGGGCCTCCATTTAACGTCCTATCCAAGGGACTGATTGTCTTTCACTTATAAACATAGCCTGCGTCTATCAAACAAGGGGAGAGGCAGGTTAACACACAACGCAGACTTCAGTCATCCACCTGGGTTGGATTCGAACCCGAGATCTTTGGTTCCACAGGCGGGCGCTTTACCGACTGAGCCAACTCACCTCCTTTGTCCCCACACTGCATTCTTTAAAGCCACACTGTAATAATTGAAGCTACTTGCTCCTTTTATATAGAAAACTTCCCAATCGATGCCTGTTGGTCCCCCATGATCCTCTTTTTTGTATGTTAATTGAGAGCTGAGTTAATGAGATGTCAGTGACTTCGCTGTGTGGTCTAATCCCTTCTGGCTGAACTAGTACAGCCGGCCTTTAAACACATAAAATGGTTGTTATTTTGATACTGTGGATTTTTAGGGGGGGGGGGAGGAGGTGTTAGTTTATTGCATCACACATGAGGGGGGCGGGGGGGGGGGGGGTGTTAGTTTATTGCATCAAACATGAACGAGACTTTACCTGTGC
>JAVYIG010017672.1:0-24934 GCA_035222895.1 Strongylocentrotus droebachiensis | reverse complement strand
GTTCGCGACCGTTTTGCCCTTTTTTTAATTCGCTTTTGTTCTGTAAGACTTTAGATCATGAGCCAAGTCCTTCATTTATATTTCCCCATTGCCTCCTCATTCAACAGGTCAATATGATTTAGAAAAAAATATAATTTCCTTATCAGTAATGCCACAGTCTCGATTGAATCAATCAAAAACCTATTGATCAACTCTGTCATTATCTATCAGTTATGAATAAACACCATTATATCTGTCTCAAAAGGCATCAAAGAGCTTTGAAATTAGTTCTTATTTCAGGTGTCACGACCTTTACCTCACTACAAAATAAATGTGATTGTGTTAAGAATTGAGATTGTTAATATATTGGGGCAATGATTTTCACATTGATTTAAACAGATCGTTGAATATTGAATAAATTTAAATGGGTTGTTAGTTATTATTCATTCAACGTAATGTCACTATCATAACAGATTGAGACTCTTAACATCTGGTATCTGGATCTCAGTGAACGTCCCGCTGCATCACGTGATCTCGCTCAGTTCATCTGTAAGATGCCTTGTTTGAAGAGACTGACAATCGGTACGGCACCATTTGTGCACCAGGTCGGTCTTCACGATGACTTCTACTCATCTTCTGCTTCAATGGCATCATCTGCAAAGGTTTTGATTTGATCATATTTTTTAAGGACTCTTAGCAGGTGCCTACAAGTTTTGTTATATTTAAAGTATATTATTTTCTATATAGTCAAACGCCAATGTACAGTTTTACTCTCCCAATTGGTCCACCGTTAAGAGGAATCAGGTAGGAAAAGTTGAACGTTTCAGAAAGTGGAAGCGAAAAGTAAACTTTCTGTCATGATACAGAAATAGAATGAAGATTGTAAGATTGATAGTGATATATAAACCCTATATTTTTTCATTCCATGGGGAAATACGGAGGGAAATGGAAGTGATGAAGGAGTGAGGGCTAAGTGTAATTTGAATAGTTGATGAGACTAAATATACAATCTAAAGGGGAAGTTGGTTTTAATAAAAGTAGAAAAATGAGAGAAATAAACTTGTGAAAGTTTGAGCAATATCTGATGAAAAAAGGACAGTTATGAATTGTTGAAGTTGTCATCAGTGTAACACAAATTGACAACGCTGTGACGTATCTTGCTAGCTCCTTTCCAATTTGCTTTGTATGGAAACTTGAATCAACTTTCATTTTGTTAGCTATCGATTACGGAACAGTTTGGTTTCATAGAGGGATTGCAAAAAAAAAAACATAGTTGCACTAATTATATTCATGGTGAATGTATGATTGACATTTTTATAATTGTTTTGTAGTTATTTAGTACAGGGCAAATGGGAGGAGAGCTCGCCTAATACGTCACAAAATTGTCAGTTTATGTTTGATTGACCGCACCTTCAAAATGTCATAACTTGTTTTAAAATTCGGTTTTTGCTTAAACTTTCACTGACATGATAACCTTTTCTGCTTTTATTAATACAACTTAATATCAGGTTGGACTTCCCTTTTAGAACCTACAACATTATGAATCGCATCTCTTAGTCCCCGTTTGTGTTAGTTCTTTATCCCTTTGGAAGCTGCAAGGTGTTTGATGTTTATTTTTTTCCACACTATTATGTTATGTAAAATTAGATTTTCAGAGTACTACTTCAATCAAATGTCAAAATAACGTAATACTTTTGTAAATTAATAAGGATGTCAACCGGATGATGATGATGATTCACAGCATTTGTACGGCGCCATATATCTGTTTGAAGAAACATTCAAAGGCGCGAGCTCCTCCAATAAAGTTAGCATTTAAATGTCTGAAGGAAGATGTGAGTCTTGAGCGAAGCTTTGAAGTGGTCCAGGTTGTCAATTTCGCGAATAAATGATGGGAGGGAGTTCCACTGGCGTGGAGCAATAGAGGAAAATGCCCGGTCTCCATATCCCTTGAGATGAGTAATGGGCATCTGGAGAGTAAGGCCAGATGAGCGACGACCAGGGCCAAGATGACGCCGCTCAATTAAAGATGATCAGATTGGATCAGTAATTTAAAAAAAAAAAATGTTTAAGTATAGTGTAATGTCAGCTATTATTCATCAAACATAATGTTACTATTGTAACAGATTAAGACTTGACATCATTCCGACGTGCAAATGCAGTATGGTCAGTTAAATTAACGAATCACACGATCGGGGGGGGGGGGGGGGGGTTGTCAGCAGGGAGTGTATTCCCCCCCCCCCCCCCCCCCCCCCCCGCTGACAATCACAGATCCACAAGTATAATGTCGATACCATAATCGGGTATTCAGGTTCAACCCCGTATAATGCACAGGTTTTTTTTTTAACAGTAGTGTGATTGAGGACTGGTTTGCGACCGTCCTGCCTTCTTGTTTTATTCTCTTTTGTTCTGTAAGACTTTAGATCATGAGCCAAGTCCTTCAATCACATTTCCCACTACTCCCTCAGTCAACAGGTCAATATGGTTTTGAAAATATCATTTTTCTTTATCCGTAATGCCCACAGCCCCGATTGGATCAATCAAAAACCTATTGATCACATTTGTCAATACCTAGTTATGAATAAATATCATTTTTTTGGTCTCAAAAGAATCCAGGAACTATTGAAATGAGTGCTAATTTTAGGTGTGAAGACTTGTACTTGTACTTTTTTGATAAATTTGTGGCAATGATAATTATTATCATTGATTTTGAACGAATAACTGAACTTTTAATATAGTTTTGATGGGTTGTTAGTTATTGTTAATTCAACGTAATGTTACCATCATAACAGATTGAGACTCTTAACATCTATTCGTATGATATCTGGCGTCCTTCGTATGATATCACTGATCGTCCGTCTGCATCACGTCATCTCGCTCAGTTCATCTGTAAGATGCCTCATCTGAAGGACCTGACACTCGTAGGTCAGTATCACGATGACTTCTACTCAACATCGTCATCGATGGAATCATCCGCAAAGGTATTGATTTGATCATATCTTGTAGGACTCTTAGCAAATCACTACACGTTTTGTTGTACTGGAGGTGTAATTTCCTATACATGTATAGTCAAACATAAATGTACAATTTTACTCTCCCTATTGGTAAACCATTAAGAGGGATATTGTAGAAAAAGTTGATCGTTTCAGGAAGTGGTTACGAAAATTAAACTGTCTGTCATTAAATCAAAACAGACTGAAACTTATCAAATTGATATTGAATGAAATATTCCATATTTTTAATTGTATATGACAATTTGGAGTGCTAAGGAATCGCTGATAGAGAGAACTATTTTCACTAATGAATACTGATGAGACTCTGTAATTTAATTTAAAAACCTACAAAAAAGAAAAATATACTCTCTTCATCCCCGTTTGCATTATTTTTGTAACCCTTTGGAAACTGTAAAGTGTTCCATGTATATTTGTTTTCACGCTTTTCTGTTATATAAAATTCAATTTTCAAAGTAATTTTTAAATCAAATGTCAGACTAACGTATTGCTTTGGTAAACAAACGAGGATGGCAACTGTATCATGATGTAAAATGATTAAACTTATTTTAAAGCAGTGTAATGTCATCAAATGTTTATCCAATAAAATGTTAGTACAGATTATGACTTGACATCAAGTCATCCACCCACTAACCCCCCCCCCCCCCACACTCATTCCGACGGGAAAATATAGAAGGGTGATTAAGATTACCGAATCATATGACCGGGGAAAAACTCCCCTCCTTTCTGACAATCATGGATCCACAACTATAATGTCGTCGATAACATAATCAGTGTTTTCAGGTTCACGCCCAATAAAGCACAGGTTTATTCTCTTCTGTTCTGTAAGACTTTAGATCATGAGCCAAGTCCTTCAATCACATTTCCCACTACTCCCTCAGTCAACAGGTCAATATGGTTTTGAAAATATAATTTTCTTTATCCGTAATGCCCACAGCCCCGATTGGATCAATCAAGAACCTCTCGATCACCTCTGTCAATATCTATCAGTAATAAATAAATAGCATTATTTCGGTCTCAGAAGTATCCATTAACTGATGAAATTAGTGCTAATTTCAGGTGTCAAGACTTGTACTTGTATTATTTTTTAATGTGACTGTGTTTCAAGATTGTTACATTGTGACAATGATATTAACATTGATTTTGAACAAATTACTGATTTTTCTAATATAGTGTTGATGGGTTGTTGGTAATTATTCTTTCAACGTCATGTTACCATCATAACAGATTGAGACTTTTAACATCGATTTGTCTGTAAGCAGAAATCGTCCGTCTTCATCACGTCATCTCGCTCAGTTCATCTGTAAGATGCCTCATCTGAAGGACCTGACACTCGTAGGTCAGTATCACGATGACTTCTACTCAACATCGTCATCGATGGAATCATCCGCAAAGGTATTGATTTGATCATATCTTTTAGGACTCTTTGCAAATCACTACACGTTTTGTTGTACTGGAGGTGTTCTCTTTCCTATATAGTAAAACGTAAACATATTGCTCCGGTTGTCTCATTTTCGCTCGCTGGACGTATATAGTAGACGACAATCGGCGGATTAGACGACACTTGGTAGTGAATTTGTATGTGCGATTGCTTTGCTAAATAGAAAATACAAGAACATTTTCCATATCTTTAAACTATCAGTGATATCTGATAATTAAACAGTTAATAAAATGAACCTACCAAACTACATAATACAATGAAATACTTGACTTAAAGTAGGGGAGTTTGATGTGGTGCACAATTGCACCCCTCTGTAAATAATCGAATAGTCCATGGTGATCATGAATATTCATATTTTTGCTTACCTCGGCAAAATGTTTGCTTTTACTAAATGGAAAAATTATGGTGAGGGGTTGGATGAAATGGACATAATGAACCAAGCAGAAGTGATCTATGATAATTCATGCTTCTTATCCTTCGTGTGCTTGACCTATAATCTTACAATCGCTTGGCAGACTGAGTCCAAAGCTCGACTTGTTTCACATGTGTATATAGGCAATGGCGAGCTTGCAACCTATTTTGATCAAATTACGGTGGGTGAACTTTCAAAAGTCAATGAGACATGAGGGCTCCAATGAAAGAGCTAGTGATAACGTACGTCGGGGTGGATGTGCTTTTCGTTTAAACAAAAAATGATTTTTTAACGATTTTTGTGTTGTTGTTTTAATATTCTATAGGCTAACATGTTAGGCTGCTGACTCTGACGTTGGTGTTGTGAAATTAAAAAAAACGTGAAAATACAAAACAAATATCTGATATTTTTTTCTCGCGATAGTTTACTTCTTTCTGATGGTGGGGGGGGGGGGGTTAAATGCACTACTTTTACTAGTATAGTCTATAGACGGCATCAAATCACCTAAAAATAAGAATGGATTTAGTATTGTACATGTATTAGGTGTACCCGATCTGGAAGCGTCATAGTGTAGTGGTTCTGACTCTCGTATAAGGTCGTGAGGTCCTTCAGCAAGAAATTCATCCACATTGTGCTGCACTCCACCCAGTTGAAGTAAATGGGGAATTGGTAGGAATTTATTTCTTGAAACGCAGAGCGCGTGACAGCTGCTCTGCTAAAGCCATGCAGGGTAATTATGCTGCATTATTGTAGACTGCTGACCCCTGTTACACATACGTCTGAAAGTGGACTGAGGCCGGCCCCGGAGGCGGCTCGACGTATGTGTAACACCAACTGTTTTTGAAAAGCCGGACTGAGGCTGGACTGAGGCCAGGTGGACTCAGTCCACATCTGGATGTGGTTTGAGGCCGGCCTGAGTCCGGACTCAGTCCCGCAATCAGTAGGTGTAACACCAAAGTGGACTCGGGGCCGGCTTATAAGCGGACGTGACGTGACCTGTCATCATAATCAACATAATACATCGGGCGGGCTTTGCCACCTTCTCTTATGTTATTCTTTGTTTTTACGATTCTATCAATTTCTCTTTCTGTCTTTCCGTATGTTATTCTTTGTTTCTTCCTTCTATCACCTTCTCTTATGTTATTCTTTGTTTTTATAATTTTATCCCTTTCTCTTTCTGTCACTTCTTATGTTTTTCTTTGTTTTTATCATTCTATCACTTTCTCTTTCTGTCTTTCCTTATGTTATTCTTTGTTTCTTCCTTCTATCACCTTCTCTTATGTTATTCCTAGTGTTTTATCATTCTATCACTTTCTCTTTCTGTCTTTCTGGAGTCCGCCCCAACGTCAGCTCGTGAAAAGACGACGTGAGGCCGGCCTATGCACTGTTAGAACGGTGTTTAAAATATCACTGTTTAAAAGAATGTTGTTTAAAAAAGTAAACAACGTTGTTCAAAATCGAAAAATCAGTGCTCGATTGGCTTAAACAACTATCTATTAAAAAACAAAAAGATTTAATTAAACAGAGTTGTTTAAAAAGTCCCGGGGGCGTCGTTGATATTTTCTCGATACGCGATTGCAATTTGCGCACACACATGCGATATGCACATAGTACGTACATAATACATGCATGCAAGCATGCAGTGCTAGTGTGCAGTGCAGACGAAAATGGCGGAACACGGGGCAAGGCGACGACTTGGTTCTTCTCGGCTTCGCCGATGGGGTTTAGGTGAAGTTATAGAGACAAATAATAATGTTGTCTGTCAATGCCATGAATATGATGAACAAATGTTGAAGTAAATTGGCAACAAGCTCTGCATGTTACAGTGTATAAATCGTTGTGATTATTGCAGCAGTGGTTCCAGTAGGTCATTTCACAAATTCAAACAACCAGATAATAACCATTAAACAGTTCTGTTTAAAATTTAAGCAACTCCTTTTAAACAACCCAGTTGTGCAGTAATACTGAATAAACAACAGTTGCTTAGTAATTTAAACATTATTGTTTAAAATTTAAACAACTTGCTTTAAACAACCGAGTTGTGCAATTTTATTACTAAACAACTGTTGTTTAAAAGGTTTCCTAATTTTTAAACTAAGTGTTCAAAATGTAAACAACCTTAATTTGTTTAATTTTTAAACAACAGTTGAGCGATTCACCGGTTAACTCGGGATTGTTTAAAATTTTAAACAACTTGTTTAATTTTTGTCTAACAGTGTGTGTAGACGCAAAATTGCTGGCCCGAGATCATGTGTAAGAGGGATTTGATGATCTCGAGGCGGCTTCAAATTGCAGGCGTAAGGCCGCCTCCGGGGCCCGCTTTAAAAGCCGACGCATGTGTAACAGGGTAATGCTTAGATAAAGTTAGTGTTAGACGCTGTAAAGGCACATATCATTATTATTATAATACTGTTTACGATAGCATTCACCAACTTCTTTTGTTTTGTTTTTCCAATCCACCATTGTGTCAACTCTTCAAGTACGTCCTTTCAACACCTTATGTCGCTCACACAAAGCGCGCGAACATACAGGAACTCACTGTACCAAGGATATAACTAACGCCGAAAATCTTAATTGTAGTACAAAGCAAGATGAAAAACTACGGGGTTCATTTCACGTACGCTCCACATATTTCAATAAGTCATTCCAAATACTACCCTTTCGTTCAATATGGAAACAGTTTATACATATTTCTTAACTATGTCGTGTATCAATAACTTCTTTAAACAAAAGAACACCAAGTTCCATGATTGTGTTGTTTTCTATGACAGGTTGATGTCCCTAGTATAGCTGTTGCGGATCTTAGGCGACAGTCATCAGCATCAAGCAGACTGGGTCATTTCATCAGCAACATACCTGGTATGAAGCGTTGGAGGAAATCGAGATCAAAGTCTCATCGATATAATGCTACATCTTCAGGGGCATGTGCACAGCAGGTACAGTGGATTATTGCTTTCAGAAGAAGATGTAAACAGTAGCGGAAAAATCACACGTTGAACTGCGTTTATCATGTAAAAAGTGTTCAAAACAAATCTGCACGAAAAAGGGGGTATTTCAGCAATCGGGAAAAGGTGGGGATCGTTATATTGGTATTGTTATTTTTTGCTAGGTCAGTATTGTCTGATTGTCTTGTTTGTTTGTGCTATGCATAATAATCGGACCAGGGGATCCAGCATCGTCTGTAGGGGAAGGGAGTCGATATTACTTTTTCCCAGAAACATTTCTTTAGAATTCCAATCGAAAATAATTGTTTTCGTACGTGAACCCATGCTTTTTAATAGGGGAGGGGCTCGGGATTAGAAGGAGATGAGCAATTTCCCCAAAATTAAAAAAATAAATGAAAACATAACATGTAAAGAGTCATCGTATTATGCGGGGGGGGGGGGGTGAGGGGGCGGTGGGGTGGGTTCTTAGAATCGATGTGAACTTCATATTTGCCACATTGAATTTTGACAGAGAGAGGGCACCGTGTGGCCCCTGAATTCACCACTGTTAAGGTATCAAATAAATTTTAAATCAAAATTTAAAAATGGGCACAACCTGCAAATGTTGTTTACCTGTCACAAGAGTGACAAGACAGTGCCAATTTTTTAAACCAGGAAAAAATGGTAAGTCTTTTTCTTGCTTTCGTGAATAAATTAGTTCACAATTATTCACTCCAGTCTTTGAGTTTGCGCAATTTGCCTTTAACCTATGACCGACGCGTGATACTTTTTTTTTGAGCCGCATGGTTTATTTTTAGAGCATTGCATTGGACGAGGGGTTCGGGTAGCGAGCGTCGGTAATTTGTATATTGCTAGTACCACACCCTGCATTAGGTATACCGGCACTGCACCAATAATCTTTTCATGAGCAGGCAGTCTGCTCATAAATGGCAACTTGTGTGTGAATGAGGGAGTAAAGAGGCGAGAAAGTGGGACCTTGTTATTTTCAGCTTATATTCGTAGAAGAATAAATAGAGTAGCAGAATTCAAGTCTCCAGGCCTAAATCTCCCCGAGGATTGTCACAGGTGCCCTACATTGTTGTAGACACTTAAGTCTTCGAGATAACGTAAGTGTTTTATTTACTACTGCCCATTTTATAAAATAAGTCTAAAATGCAGTTTATATACCAGTATATTCATGTTTAAAATGACAAGGGAGAAAAGACATCACAGATATGAATTGTTACAAATTGATCATTTTATTGAAAAGTATTCAAATGATATCTACAAGAGACTAATGTAGAAGAGTCTATCATATTATCCCGCATATTATGTACTTAAATTTGTGCACGTTATAATTGGAAATTACGCATTGTAATGATATGCATGATCTGTTGAAACTTTTATAGTGACAATATTGTTATGAATAGGTTGGTATTGTTTTTGTACAGCCTTTACCATATTCCCGGTAAACGTTACCTACAACTAGAGGGACCTGGGGCTCGTTCCTAGAAACCAACGACAAGACAGTCATAACTTTATCCGCCAACTACGGAGATGTCTCTGGTCTTCCTAAACCGTTTCACGAAGAGCTTACTAGCTAGTATCTCGTGAGATCGATACTATCGGCGAGAAGAGGAGCCGAGACTTAGCCTTAGTCGCAATACCACCGGATTATTACAAAATTAATATTAGGGAAAATGCAATTATTTAAATGAATTAGTAATAAAAAAAAAATTGAAAATGATACCAAGAAATAAGAGATGCAATATCCTTCCAAATTTGTGTAGATTGTACAATAGAAGTACTTGTAACATATAATTGTGAGTATTTCATTGCATGACAGGTGAATCAGTTTGGTTCTTGAGATGGGTACCCCCCGGATATTTTAGTTTGATAGTTTATAAAAATACACCAAAATATTATTCTTAGAAAAATACGATGTAATGAAGTTTGTGTCCAATGTTTTAGGTATCAGTTGAATAATAAAATGACAAAACTTCAACATTCCAAACGTTAAAAAACATGTTTTAAACTGTGCATTTTACACATTTGAAGATAGAATTTATCTCGAAGGCAATATGGGTCTGAAAAGTAAAGAATACACTTCGAACTATGGCTTGCCTGGCGTGGCAGATTACCCATCCCTTCGAGGATTTTACAATATGTAAAGAAACGCGTATAATCAGTTCATAAAAGTGGGAAAAGCCTAAAATATAAACATGGCATATTTTCAAAAGATTTTCTAACTGTAAAGAAATGATAACTTCCTGTTTAAGTGAATGTGTAGAAAATCATAGCTGGAAGATTTATTGTCCTATCTTGCTAGCCATAGTCTACCCAATAAATGACATGTGATGGCGCTGCCCATCGACTAAATAGTTATGACAGGAAGTCAGGAAGTTGTCTTTGATGTTAATAGCAAAGAGGGCTTCGTGAAACATGTAGCGGACAAGTAGCTCACTAACGCTGATTTAGTCAAGAAGTTAGACTTATGACGGTTTCTAGGAACGGGCCCCAGTGATGTCATGATCAGAGTTCGGCTTGAGCGAACACCCACCCCTGACTGGTGACAAGAGAAAGACGGCGATCAGCTGATCCTTGGCCCGTTTCCTTGACGACAAACGATGTCACTGTCCTAAGCAAAGACTACACAGAGGGATCATGATTAAATAAATGAAAAAAATAATGATAATGGGGGAGGGGGGTGCTCACCGTAGAGGTCACTCCTTGGAACCGGTAGAGGGTGGTAAATGCACCCATATTAGTGTCGGAGCGCACCACATGTAATTTATACAATTTATTCAAACAAGCCTTTCATATTCAATCGGTGTATTTGCTAAATCATTGTTTCATAATCATATCCCATACTGAATACTCTGAAACGAGCGTTATCCATTTTTAAAATGGATAAGATAATGCTCGTCTATCGGCAATCATACCTCGATCTCTAGCTTGCTATTCACTTGTATTCATTCGTCTGTACTGCAGGACGACCAGGATGACCGGAGAAGTAACACGAGCCCAACCCTGACCGATCTGACAGTGGATGACATCATACTAGAAGAGTGGCAGGATTGTGGTTCGATGTTTGACAATGTGAAGAGGGTCACTATACAGGTACCGCTAATGATCAACTGTGACGCCATCCGTAGGATCCATCTACCAGGAGCAACAGAACTCACCATTCAAACACCTGGGTATGCAAGTCATCCGGCTTATCTTTACGAGGTGCCCATTTCACTACCCATTGCCCTCCTGAATATCTCCCCTCAGCTTGTCAAGGTGACATTCAGTAATCTTCAAATTGGCAACAGGAACGTGGTACTAATCTTACAAGCTTTTAGATCAACGCACAACCTCAAACATTTGAGTATCAGGTAAGACATGATTGTCATTTATTAAAAGACTACTTTGGCATTGTTTCCTTAAAATTTTCTCTTTATCTACCCCATCCTTTTCATTTGTATAATAGTTGTCTTCAAGTCAATATTTTTGAGTATTTTTGTGTACACGAAAATTGGAAGAAAAATGTTTCTTTGAATTGATTTGAGTATGTTCCTTTTTTTTCGCTCTCTATCTCTCATCATCTCCTTTCATTTCTCCATTTCTCTCTATCTCTCAGTTGTTTGAGTGAATTTGATTAGATTTGATTTGAACTTACAGATAGCTACACTGAATTGAATATGTTCATCAATTCTCTCTTTCCCTCTCTCTCTCCATCTCATTCCCTGCCCTCTCTGTCTGTGTCTCTATCTTTCTTTCTCTCAAATAGTGCATAACTGGAAATTATGTACCATGACAAGCATACTGTGAAATGTTATCTTATCATGCTTGTTGTAGAAATCTACATGGCTACAACTAACAATTTATCTAGCTAACGTGTTGGAGGAAGATTAAAGGTTGACATTGATAGTGACAAGATAAAAACGAACTATCCACTGGAAAGCTTAAAGGGATAGTTGAGTTTTGTTGCAGAGGGCGCTACACAAAATAATTTTTTGGTCAGATAATGAGAAACTGAGTGTCAAATTTGAAAGAATATACAATAAATGACAAAATCATCTTTATTTGATTAAAATCGGCTCAGAGACGGCTGAAACATCCATAAATATAACCATTTCTAATATTTGTGGTGCCCCACAAATATTCGGTAATTTTGAACCAGCCGTTGAAAAATAAGATAGCGCCTTATACGTTTTATTCTAGCCAATGCCAATATTGGCTTTCACCTTCATAGCAATTTTAGGTTCTAAAAGGTCACTAGAAATGTTATAATTATGAATAAGAGCAATAACCATGCACTTTAAAGGCATTTGCGGTCTTAAACAAGAACTCATCTATCCCTTTAATGATACACAGACGTTATAATTGATTTGAATTTACCAATAACATGACTTAAATGAATGGGCCTAAATGCTAAGGATAGAACAATCGGTGGGGGGGGGGGGGTGTTACACCCACAAATGTAATAACTCCCAGAAATGTAATAACGCCCACAAATGTAATAACACTTTACCCACAAATGTAACAACACCCACAAAATAATGTAATAACACTTTACCCACAAATGTAATAATTTTGAATCACCCACAAATGTAATAATGACTTTACCCACAAATGTAATAAATTTGAAGTGATATTTTGAATCACCCACAAATGTAATAATGACTTTACCCACAAATGTAATAAATTTGAAGTGATATTTTGTCGAATTTGTTCAAAACTAAAACCCTGTAATAAAGCATGGGTATAGCTAACTACCACCTAGCTAACTACCCCCGGACATCTACCCCCAGTCAACTACCCCCTCCCCGGACATCTACCCCCGGATATCTTACCCCATCCAACTACCCCTCCCCCTGGACAACTAACTCCCCCTCCAACTACCCCCCCGGACATCTAACCCCCAAGCAAATTAAGGTATTGGGGGTAGTTGCCCGGGGGTAGTTGGATGGGGGTAGATGTCCGGGGGTAGTTTTCAGGGTGGGGGTAGTTGGCTGGGGGTGGTTGCCCGGGGGTAGTTGGATGGGGGTAGATGTCCGGGGTAGTTTTCAGGGTGGGGGTAGTTGGCTGGGGGTAGTTGGAAGGGGATAGTTGGATGGGGGGGATGTCTAGGGGTATTTGACGGGGGGGGTAGATGTCTGGGGGTAGTTTCCCGGGGATAGATGTCCGGGGGGTACTTGACTTGGGGTAGATGTCCGGGGGGGTATTGTCCGGGGTTGATGTCCAGGGGTAGTTAGCTGGGGGGGGGGGGGGGTATCATTCTAGGGGGTAGTTAGCTGGGGGTAGTTGGCAGGGGGGTAGGTGTCCTAGATTCTCGATTAGAGATTATGTCTGACATTTCTTTCGGGGGAGTCCCCTCTCTCGTGGTTGTAGCTCCATGGTAATGAGCAGTGTCAGAACACTAAAGTTACAACAAAGTTATTTCGATTAGGATAAACTTTAGTTTTTGCTGTGTTTAGAAGATCTTCATTGAAAAACATCGCACAACCAAAAACAAACTAACAATTATGCATTAAACGGGTTAATCCTCACGTAGTATATTACAGACCAATCATGTGTGATTCTTTGTCTACACTATAAGTGTATAAACCGTTGTAAAGAAAATGTATGTGTCATATGAGTGAACTATATATCATAAAATATGTTATCTCAGTGTTAAAGCAGATATCTGGAAACTACATGCCTCTATTGCTTTTTAAAATCACTAACATATTCATGCATTTATAATCCTTATACAAGTGTATGGTTTGTTTTGCATTTATGTCTTTAATCAGATTTCTGTTTAAGGTTGAAAAATGGCTCAAAAGTGGCAAACGCCAAACTCTTCAACAGAGATCAGGTAAAGGTTGTTAATATCCTTTATCTCATTGTATAATTAAAATAATTATTTCCTTTTGATCAGTCATACTTCATTTCAACTCCGTCTACTCTTAAAGCATCTGAAAAGTATTACTAAAAAACTTTTGGAGTTGTACGTGTTAAGTAGTTTTATATGGACGAATACTAAGTTACAGAAAGCCAGGTATTTTAGTATTTCGGCATCTTGTTCTCTTATTTTTCCTAGCTTAGAAGAATTGTCACGTGTTAGGTTGTTTGCGTTTTATATCAAGTTCAGTTGATGGTTTGAGGTTCAATATTGCCCAAATTATAACCTTGTTTGCTTGTAAAAGACATGTGAGTTACTCCACCTTTTTATACGTAATAATTATTTTGGTTCTGTTACCGTCTGTATATTAATGAAACAACCTCTTCATTCGTTTGGAATAAAATACTTTCTATCTTACAAAATCTATGTATCCATCATTGCATTTAATACTATAAAACTATAACCTCTGCAATTTACTCACATTGATTGAGAGAGTATATAGATATTTTATCAGTCAAAGGGTTCTGCAATCGTTCATTCAAAACATGCAAATAGGTTTCGCGCGATCTCGTTATACAGCTATTTATGATTTGTTATATGAAAGTATGCGTTGTTATTTACTTGTTAACCGATTATCATTTCAGACTTGTTCTTGTTTATATAGCTGCTTGAGTGTTTCACAAGTAGGGAAAACTGTAATATAAATGTGTTTTGTTTGTATTTGCCTTTGAATAAATTTCGTTCTCATGAATTCACACCGTGTACCGCGTACCAATTGGTAGTCTTCAGTATAAGTAATTGATATGTTCATCACATGAAGAAAGGTAATTCATTCACGCACTCATGAAAATATAACATCGCAATCCAACGTTTTAATGTCACTAATAGCGTACATATATATATATAAATATATGTTACATATCGTGAACATATTTCATAATCACATGCATAAAACAATCAGCGTCAATATTTAAATACATTTAAGGTCACTTATTAAATTACTTTTTTTTCTACGAATATTGAATTTCAGGATATTTGTGGGCGTTAGAATATTTACATGATTAAGAAATCGTCGACGGTCAACGAACCATCGAATCGGTCCCTCCTCTGTGTGTTATATATATATGGACCATTTTGACTGATTCGTCAGTTCGTGAGACCGCCGACCAATCATTTATTTGTGACGTGTTGTATCCACATATGTAATAATGTAATTTATTTTTAAATGAAAAAAAAGAGGAATAAGATGGTGGGTCTTAGTTTCGAAGATTTGTTTAAATTTCTATTTCTTTTGAAATAACCGGGTCTGGAGGAAAGACTACGCTCTATACCCATGTTATTCCACAGGAATGAGATGGTGAGGTCTTAGTTTGAAGATTTTTTTTTTTTTAAATGACCGAGTCTGAAGTTAAGACTACGTTCTAATCCCATGCTTTATTACCGGGTCTTAATTTGGAAGATGGAGGGGTCTTAGTTTAAAAGGTTTTTTTGTTGTTGTTGTTTTTTTTTTTTGTTTTTTTTTTGTTGTTTTTTTTTTTTTTTTTAACTTTTGAAAAACTGGGTCTGGAGGAAAGACTACGCTCAATACTTATGTAAATATTCATAATTGAATGAAACACGCCCTTAAGACTAAAACAACAACAACAACAAACGTTCATCCACAGGAATAAGATGATGGGGTCTTAGTTTTGAAGATTTTTAAAAAGTTTTGAAATAACCGGGTCTGGAAGAAAAACTACGCTCTAAACCCATGCTCTATTTATTATACCGGGTCTTAGTTTGGAAGATGGTGGGGTCTTAGTTTGGAAGATTTTTTTTTTTTTTTTAAATAACCGGGTCTGGAGCAAAGACTGCGCGCTATACCCATGCTTTATTACAGGGTTTTAGTTTTAAATTCGACAAAATATCCCTTCAAATATATTACATTTGTGGGTAAAGTCATTATTACATTTGTGGGTGATTCAAAATTATTACATTTGTGGGTAAAGTGGTTATTACATTTGTGGGTGAAATTATTACATTTGTGGGTAAAGTGTTATTACATTTGTAGGTGTTGTTACATTTGTGGGTAAAGTGTTATTACATTTGTGGGCGTTATTACATTTGTGGGAGTTATTACATTTGTGGGTGTAACAGGGGGGTCTGAAATGATAAAACAAAAAGCTAAACATTATTATCAGCTATGTTCCAAATATAGTTATTTTCGGTAACATGCCCCCCATCCCAATTCACTCAACGATAATGCCGTATTCCGTCTATCTTGATACTCGTAGATTCAAAAGATGCGGGACAGATTCAAGCATGGATCACGCCGTTGCTTGCAATGAAGACGACGTCATGGAGGTAGAGGTGGAGCATGGCGAACCACGTCGGTAAGTCTTTAGAAATGTTATTTCAAGACTTGCATCGCCCTTAATCAGGCGCAGATCCAGGATTTCTTAGGGGGGGGGGGGGCAAATTTGAAATTATGCAAGCCAAATATTGGTACGTAATGGTGACCAACAGTGGCGTAATGAGCAAAAATATTGGGGGGGGGGGGGGCAGAAAAAAAATCTGCATCACCCCCACTCTTACATGCAGGCCCCGCTGAACGTTTTTTCAAAGTGGGTGGGGAAGGCTTAAGTATTTACGATCAGGTAGGGCGTAGCATAAATTGGCGTGGGGTCTAGGGGAAAGAGCCCCGGCGGGGATCAAAGGGCGCAGCCAACGGAAGATCAGGGGGTATAGACATTTAATTACAGTCAGATGAGCATATTTCTTATACCTTATTTGTGACACTGGCACGACACTAATTGGCGTGGGGTCTAGGGAGTGGAGCCCCCTGAAACGCAGGGATTTGAGGCATTCTATAACGGTCAGATAAGCATTCAGGGGCCCGCCTAAGAACCCGTGGTGCGGTCGAGAGGGGGGGGGGGGAGAGAGGCGCCGGATATTCGGGGGTTTTAGGCATTAAATTACGGGAGATAAGTATCCAGGGGCCCGCTTAAAGGCTCTTGGTTGGGTCCAGGGGGCAGAGCCCCCAGAAGCACAGGGGTTTAGGACGTTTAATCACGGGCATATTTTGATACCTTGCTTGTGACACTGGCAGGACACTAATTGGCGTGATGTCCAGGGGACGAAGCCACCGGAAGCTCAAGGGTTTTAGGCATTAAATTACGGGAGATAAGTATCCAGGGGCCCGCTTAAAGGCCCTTAGTTGGGTCCAGGGGGCAGAGCCACCGGAAACACAGGGGTTTAGGACGTTTAATCACGGGCATATTTTGATACCTTATTTGTGACACTGGCAGGACGCTAATTGGCGTGATGTCCAGGGGGCGAAGCCACCGGAAGCTCAAGGGTTTTAGGCATTAAATTACGGGAGATAAGTATCCAGGAGCCCGCTTAAAGGCCCTTGGTTGGGTCCTGGGGGCAGAGCCACCGGATGTTCAGGGGTTTTAGGCATTTAATTACAGTCAGATGAACATATCTTGATACCTTACTATTTTTGTGCACTGGCAGGTTACTAATTGACCTGGGGTCCAGGGGGCGGAGCCCCCGAAAGCTCAAGGATTATAGGCATTAAATTACGGCAGCTAAGTATCCAGGGGCCCGCTTAAAGGCCCTTGGTTGGGTCCAGGGGGCAGAGCCCCCGGAAGCACAGGGGTTTAGGACGTTTAATTACGGGCATATTTTGATACCTTATTTGTGACACTGGCGGGACACTAATTGGCGTGGTGTCCAGGGGGCGAAGCCCCCGGAAGCTCAAGGGTTCTAGGCATTAAATTACGGTCAGAAGAATATCGAGGGGCCGCCTTAGGGCCCTTGGTTGGGTCCAGGGGGCAGAACATCCGGAAGCTCAGGGGGTTTAGTTGTTTAATTACGGTCAGATGAGCATTTTTTTGATACCTTATTATTTTGTGACACTGGCAGGACACTGATTGGCGCGGGGGTACAGGGGGGGGGGGCTGAGCCCCCGGGAGCACATGTTTTTTATGCATAAAATTACCGTTAAATGAGTAATTTGTAAATAACGTATTTAACCAAATGATCGTTAAATTAATTGCACCTGATATCCCCCTTCTTTTCTTTCTTCTTCCTCTTTTTTCCATTCCCTTTATCTCCTCTTTTCCTTTTTTCTTCCCTTTCCTTCCTTCTCTCTTATTTTGTTGATGGGGGGGGGGGGCGCTCGAATATATTTAGGAAGAATTGCATGTCTCCTAAACCCTCTGCGATAATCAGTGCTTGTGTATCGTATGCACGATCACAAGTATTTTTTTTTCTCAGGGAGGTTGTGCAATAAAGCCTCTTCCTCTTTTTTTCAACTTTAATACTTACTGGCTGACTAGAGTGCAGCACAAATGAGGTATAGTGTTAGAATTAGTGGGAGTCTAGCACGCGTGCTCGTCTCCTCATGCCAGTCATTTATGATATTCAGACGCGAGGTCTTCCCGAAAGGCAATGCACGTGTTTTAGATATACAGAAATATAAGCATTCAATTATCAATGTTCCATGGTGCCCATGAAATAACAGGCTTGTATTATAAGGGAGTTTACAGATACAATCTGCGCATGGGCAGATAAAGGTAATTTGTACCAAAATGGTAAAACCCACAGAGATGAATACTGGATATGCGCTCATGAAAGTTATGTAACATTATTCATTTATGCACCAACGGTACATTCTATGATACGCAGGTGGAAGTATTCTTTCCAAGAGGTCAAACAAAAGTTATTCATGAAGCACATCTAGGACTTTGGCAGTTATTAATTTAAGATGCTCAAAGCGGAACTTCTCCATGTGTAAAAGATCTGTGGATATTTGGGGTCATTTGTACCATGTGCTATCTGTAAACTCCCTTATTGGATCAGCGAAAAGATAAACTGAAAGTATTTATTCTATTTTTCACATTACATGTTGGCCTATTTCTTTACATTACTCGCGCATGTTTGTATTAGGACGTTTTCTACGTATCATTTACACTTCTCTCTTTATCTCTCTCTCTCTCTCTCTTTCTCACTCACTCTCTCTCTCTCTCTTTTTCTCTCTCTCTCTCTCTCTCTCTCCATCACTTTAGTAATAACTTCATTGAGTAATCTATAGGGATGGCACCACACTTGACCTGACGAATCAGACGGATCAGACAATCTCTGCACGCGAACAGGAAATATGGGCTGAAATGAAAAGTGCCTCAAGCACGTCATCATAGCCATATAAGATAATCGCTCAACGTTTAATTTGAATTTCAGACTTTTGCTATTACAAATACCATTGTCATGCAATCGATTTATTCATCAAAAGAATCACATTGATACTCATATTATGTTAAACGGATGTGTATGCTTTACATCGGTTTTGCAGCTCTTGTTCCTTTATTTAAGAAATTGTGATTTTGAATTCCCTTCATTCGTTACTCTCAGTAACATTAAGTAGTTCATTCATTTAATATACTTTAAAGAGCGTTACAGGGATTTGCATGGTGCAAATTTCAAAACTTGTAACAGAGCCAAAATGTTGTAAAATATCATAATAAAAACTATCCTAAAAGTACGGTGACAAAGTTGTAATTATTAGAACAAATACAGTCATTTTTCTTTCTGAATTTTAACTGGCAGTATTTCATTCACTACGTTTGTTTTGTACAAAATTTGGGCTTCAATTTTCACATATTGACAGAAAGTCTTTTGATCTGAAATGTTTGCACATATTTTCATAAACTGATATTGCTGTTACAGATATATTTTGAGATAGGTTTCTGATGGCTTGAAAATCCCTATTAGGGGCTTTAATGATATACATGTATATTGAAATTAAATGTGTTCTCATGGAAGAAGAGCCTGCTCAGTTAATGGTGGATATTTGACAAATCTTCAGAGTTGGGGAAATCTGTAAATAAGGTGATGAATTGATGTGAGCTGTCATTGTGAAGGGAATCGGATAGAGAGTTGTAATGTAATAGAAATGTGGTTGTTAATAACCTACATGAATGTACAAACATTATAATCCATCAGAGTGTTCAATGTCATGGACGGATGAAATACCAACACTGAATAGCTGATTAGAGCAGAGAGCCATTCATGCTAATATAGTCACGTGACTTTTGAAAATAGCAGAACGTCTTTACTCCTAATAACTGCAACAATGTTGCCTGCCTTGTAACTCAGCTGTAAATATACTCTAGCGCCTTCCGAAGATTTTTTAGATTGCTACATTTTGGAATGGACAATATGTTATCGTTTATAATTTTGTTGTGGTTATAGTTAATTGCATTGAAGCTCAGTGCACATGATGCGGATCTTTCCTAGTGTATGAATGCGTCAGTGACTGGCGTAGTCCTTGACGCACCATGCAAGGGCATCGTTAATACACAAGTAGTACAGATTGAATGGTGAAAACTTTCTTTGAATTAAGAGCGTTATAGTCCTAACTGAATTACCTCACCTGGTTAGCGCAGGTAATGCAGTGTCAACACGTCGTGTGCAATGAGCATTGGTCAAATGATGTCAGTGTCATAAGAATCAATCGTCTTTTAATTACGTTTCATGTTTAAACAGCGTGGTCTTTTCAGAACCAGAGGGCCTGTGAAAGCTTTGGATGTTTAAACAAAGATATTTTACTATTAAAACACAAAACATATGAATGAATGGCAGTAATTGGCGGACTCAAAATCAAATGTATGTAATAGAGAATGTATTGGAAAGAAATTGAATAATGAACAATAAAATGAATGTATACAATGAACAAACGAACGAGCAAATGAAAGAAAAAACAAATCGAAACGAACATAGTGTTGTCCTTCTGAAATTCCCAATTAGTTCTTTACTTTGATATTAATGAACGTGGGTACAATCCAATGTTTGGATTGTAAACTTAGAAAATGTTTTAAAATTAAGATGTTCAAACTGGCGATAATTTCAGTACCAGTTATAATGTGATTTTATACAAACACAAGAGTTTTACGGTAAAATTTTCGTACATGTATCCACGAACGGACTATTGAGATAATGTATCTAGTCGATCATGTTTTCTTCATGGCCTCTTAAAAAGGACAAATGAAAACCACATTTTATTCACAAACACTGTGTTCTTGTTTTATCTAATATATTTTATTAATTAGCTCTTGCATGTGTTACGTAAAAGGCTTGTTTGTATTTTGTTAATTTTAATTTAAAATGGAAACTGTCTTGTCTGATATGTATATATGAGTTGTCAATTTTGTCTGTATATAACTTATAAATAACGTAGCCAAATGATCGGTGCCAATACAAAGGAGTGTGTTTGTATATAAATGTCATTTATCCAACCGGATTATTTTCTACAAGTTAAACGCGTGATTGTACACTGTTGAAGTCATGCAAGCACATTATTAAGTTCATTAACGTAGCATCGAGCTAATAAGGGAGTTAGCACATGGTACAAATGACCCCAAATATCCACAGATCTTTTACACATGGAGAAGTTCCACTTTGAGCATCTTAGAATAATAACTGCCAAAGTCCTAGATGTGCTTCATGAATACCTTTTGTTTGCCCTCTTGAAAAGAATACTTCCACCTGCGTATCTTAGAATGTACCGTTGGTGCATAAATGAATAATGTTACATAACTTTCATGAGCGCATATCCAGTATTCATCTCTGTGGGTTTTACCTTTTTGGTACAAATGACCTTTATCTGCCCATGCGCAGATTGTATCTATGAACTTGCTTATTATTCGGAATGTATTTCCGCACTTTCTGTAAACATTGTAAATGTGCGCTTATGCGAAAAGCAGAATGTATCACTACTAATGGTAGTAGTGTAGTTTTCAATAGTAGTTAGTAGTAGTAGTAGTAATAGTTGTTGTTGCCGTAGTTATTGTCTTGTTGATGATGTTGATGTTGTGGTGTATTAGTATAAAGAGTTGTATTGATTCATTTCAGACATGATCTATCAATATCAATTATTCCGTTTAGTGCAAGTGGTACAGTATATTGTTAAAACGCCAAATATCGTTTGCTGAAAACTTATTATTTTGCCTACATTGATTGAGATTATAAAGACTGACGTAGGCCTACGTCCATCATATATATGTACGTCTATTTTGTTTCACACATGACTAACTATATATAGTGGAATAATATGTTGAATTTAACCTCGATGAATTATGTCATACTCATTCATGTATTGTAATATAAATTGATAAGAATGCATGACAATTTTTGTAACGCTGGTATACGTTATCACGTAGGCCCTATTAGATAAATGTTAAAAATGCAATGTGCCTTAAGTATATACTACTGTTCGTATATCGTGTATGCTCCTTATCATATGTAGTTTGATGTATTTCAATAAACATAGCTAAACATGTAATTGTTATTTTTTAGAATACAATTATTCTTCATTACCATGTAAAGCGCATAGTGATTTAACCGGCAGTATTGTGCGCTATATAAGCATTATCATTAATATCATTATCTTGTTGTTATTAATATGGTCATCATCAGAATCATCTTCATCATAATCTTCATTTCCTTTATAACCCCCTTAGAGGTAAAAATGTAGATGTCAGAGGTAATAGTATAAAAACAAAAGCATGTTGCCGGTTGAATATTGGTAATGGTTGTGGTTTATCAAAAAAGACATGCCGAAGAACAATACATTCATTTATAAAATATACATTATGATATGGAAGAAGGAAATATAATGGACTAGCTCAGTAGCTTACGTCTCGACATTTTGTGTGATAAGTGCTGAGATATTATGACGGCGCTGGTTTTTACCCCGACATTTTGTTTGTACCTCTGACATTATTACCTCTGCATGACACTATTTCCTTTGACATTATTTACCTCTGACACTTCTACCTGGCACCCCCCCCCCCTCCTCTTTTTTGTTCTCTCTCTCTCTCCTTCTTTCTTTACAATCTTTACGCAAACACGATAACTTACACTTTCGAAATATCGACCTAACGCAGTGTTATAGCGTCGTGCGTTACCCATTAAAATGTGCGAACATGGCAACGATGTATAACATAATTTGAAAATGATTTCTATGGGATATGTAATCGCATACTAAAATCGCCCTTGATTTGATTTTTCGAAAATAGTTACGATCGTGTGACGGGATGTTGCCGAGATTGTCTGAAATCAGTATCTAGCCATGGGTGAACCCCTTCTCTTCCTAATGGTAAATTCCCAGATGGATATCAATAAAGGTTGTACGGGTCTACACCGCGGGGTCTGCCCAGATTCATTTTAACACCTTCCTAGACCTCATCGTTTCCAGATAATATATCAGGCCTGATAATTACCCGATTTAAATTATGTTATAAGATACCAAACTGTAATGTACAATACGCTTACGTTCAATTAAAAAAAAAAACAGCGGTAAACCGCCAAGGTTAACCCAGACATATGTGAACAAGTTTTAAGAAGCAAGGGTACGTGGGTCATGTAATGCATGAAGCAGAGAAGATCCTTCAAATCATTCTCAATTCTATCCTTAAATACAAAGAAAACAATCCCACATAAGAATATCATGTTTGTGTCGTCATATTGCTCGAAATTCTCTCTGCCTGTCGCTCCCGAAAAATGCCAAACTGAAACGAGGGACACAAATCTCACAACTATTTTGAAGTTATACAATAGTCAATGGAAGACCACTCGCGAATTTCACGTTTAGGGCATTGAAACGTTTCTGTTTAAAACAAAACATTATGTTTATTTCCTACAACTTTTCAATTTAATATGGTTTATCAACATACAGAGTAGTAGTCCAGGAAATAATTACACAATGTTTACAATGAAAAACTGGTCTTAGCATATTAGGATCATCCATTAAAACAAAAAATGAAAAATGAAAAACCTTGTTACATAATCATTACAAATCAAAATCCCATTTCAATAGAGGTATAAAGCTTTGGAAACAAAACGTTCATCACAATCATTTTGCAAAATATAAGATAATGATATACGAAATTCATAAAACAGGTCCCATGAATGCTATGGATCATTTGTAATGATAATTTGGTTTTTACCCATTCAGGGTAGCCACATCGGTAATCAATAATGGTCCTCCTGTGGGCCTTGCACTTATGACTATTACCCCAGCTTTTGTCAGGGACATCTAAATTTTTTTATACACCTGGATCGAGAGGGGCAAATGCGGGCAATGTGTCCAACGATGTAGCACTGCGCAAGGATTGAACCCGGTACCTTTCGTGCGAGGATCACGAGCCTTTACCCATATCCCACGGTGCTCCAAAGATATGCTCATTCATGGTATAAAAGAATCAATTTGGAACAATATTTTGCCACATTTATGGTGTCATTTTAGAAGAATTATACTTTAAAGTTATATTTTAAAAAAGGGAGAAAAGCACTTTTTTATGAATGTAACTGAATACCCCAGACACACTTTAATAGACTACAAGTTGTTTCTAATAAAGTACCGTAAATACTGATTTGTAAGTATAATATTTCTACGATGCTCTATATTACATTGTTATATTAATCAAACAACAGATGTTTATTTATAAATTAAATAGTATTGTTCCGCTTCTTGATATGTTGAAAAAGAAAGTTTTACAATAGTATCAAGAAAAGAAATATATTGTATGTATATCTGGAATGTAAAGATATTTTGCTGTGAAGTGGCAATTGCTACAATTGTTGTTTGTATAGAAAGATTATTTTGAATTTGTTTAAACATGCACATATATTTGATTTGTTAGGTTTATGCGAAGATTATTAATAAATAGCCTATGGAGGGCTCAATGAATTGAAGAATAAAACTATATAACATTTCTACTTTTATTTAAGTACAGTGTCAAATCATTTGAATTTGATTAAATGGATAGAAAGATTTTCGCAGTGTGAATTTACAAGGATTATAATGGGTTTTTGTTAAAGACATATGTACAAAATGACAAAAGGATAGAATAGATATACATCTTATGTAAAATATAAACAATTCGACTGCAACTACAAAACCATTTAACCTAGTTATATATGTTTCGTGAATATTTCTGAGATTATGAGAGATGGGTTGGAAAGCAATAAATGCAGGGCGAGGAGGATAGATGAAGATTAAAAACAAGATAGAGGGGAATATGGAGGGAGAGACACACAAAGAGAGAGAGTGAAAGTGAATGGGGGAGAGAGAGAGAGCAAATATCAACAAGGGAATAGGATGAGATCAAGATGGCAAAAGAAAAAGGGAGAGGAAGAGAGGTAGACCGGGAGGTAGACATGTCGGTCAAGAAACAAAATAGAAAATACGCATTCGAAACCCAGATACAGCATTCAGCGCCCCATAAACCGAATACCGTATTATTGCTCATG
>JAVYIG010017671.1:0-24940 GCA_035222895.1 Strongylocentrotus droebachiensis | reverse complement strand
ATGCTCCCTTCTCCTCCGTTAAATGCTCTTATTAGAATATGATAGGTGCTCCTTTTTCTTCATCGAATGCCCCCCCCCCCTTTTTTTGTATTAGTGCCCCAGTTATTTTCGCTTTTTATTATTACAAAATCGCCCTTCTCACAAATACCCCTTTACATCTAAGAAATCATAGAATACTACTTATTGACGTGTAGTAGCACTTTAGTAGGAATACTAGCTATATGAACAACTACGACCGTATAAACGCCTGTTTTCCTTCTGTTCAGGTAGGCGAATTCGTTGCATACACGCGATCAAATGTAGAATATTTACAACGAACAGGATTTGGTCTATTAATTATAGGCTATGTCAAATCGAATCCTAGTTTCTCGTCCGGATTTCGAAAATAAGGAGTGGGTTTTTTGGTTTAATTTTTTTATATCATTGATATTCTGATAATATGGCCGCTCATAATAGTTATAGCCATGGCTGCCTGTTAACTTGTGCTTGTAGTGGTCTACATAAAACTTTTGGGTAACAAAAATAAAGAGTAAAACCAAAGTTTATTTTAAAAAGATACAATAATCAAGTAGATCTATAAAGTCTAAAGTATAACAAATAAAAAATAAATATCATAATATTTCTCTTTAAGTAGTTCATACATAGTCTTCAAAATGTTACAAAAAAAAATATCATAACAACAACACCACAATAGACTACTTTTTTTTTATAGTCCTGCCTTATTTTGATATTTCTGTGGTTCATGAATTAGTAGTTATGTGTAATGTTACTGTTTTACTATTGTAAAGCGCATTGTTATTTTTTCACTCGAGATGATTTGCGCTATAAAATTCTAGGTTATTATTGTTATTATTATATCTAAATCATCAGTACTATGCCTTTTTCTCTTAAAATTATTTGAGATCTATCACCGAATTAATCTTTCATCTTAAAATAAAATCATAACATAACGAGAAACCACAAAAAGAAGGAGGCGGGCGTCTAAAGAATGCTTGCGGGGGCGAGAAGCAGGGAATCATTTGTACATGGCCTTAGACTGAGTGAAGAATAGAAAAAGCAGTAGTGCCCCCTGAAAAGATTAACTCTGCTAATAGTTCAAGCATAATTGATTCCTTGTGAAGTGTAGTGAGGCAGTGATAATGTCTGTATATTGACATTCGTTTTCATAACTATTCGATACATGACATGTTTTTAAATTTATTTTGGTTTTGGCATACAGAATAACTGGTATGCAGTGACAATCTCTCTCTTTCTCCCTCCTTCAGCCATCCATCCAGACATTCACTTTCTCTCTGTCTGTCTGTCTCTCTCTCTCACACTTGATATCTCAATTTCCCTCCTAGTAACATTCTTTCTCCCCCTCGCTCTCACCCACTCACTAATTAACCCGTTGAATACTGAATTATCTAATTCCCATAGACTTAAAGGTGTCACACCAAGAAGCAAAAGTGTATTGAATTGATGCAAAATTCATATCATTGCGAAGGGAAAGCCTTACTGATCAAATACAACAAACTTCCTCTTCAAAATATGTTTGGGCCCGCAGAAATCAACTTTCAAAAATGTTAGTTTTGAGATCCAGATTTACTGCCTATTCATATTTGTTCGTATTTTTTCGTAGTTCTTCGTATGACGTCACTATTGTGACGTCACATCATGGACACGGCTGTTAAAAAAAGGCTGCTAGCTTCCGCTTGGTCTGCAGCTAGACAGACCAAGCGGAAGCTAGCAGCCGGTACCGAGCTGTTTGTCCAGGGTGTGACGTCACTATTCAGAGCTCGCTACGCTCGTGTGTTTGGCTTACGTTCGGGGGCGCTTGGGGGTCTAAGAAGAGTCTTGAAAAATTGCATTTTACGCCTTTCCACGATATCTATATGATTTCTCAGCAAATTATTCGTGTTTTTCAAGAGAAAATCTTTCCATCCATATGTAATTTGTTCTAATTATCAGTTGTTAGTAAATTTTCTTTGTGTAGCTCCTTTAACACAGGGACCACCAGGTTCCAGTAAGCAATGGGTTAAGAAGAACACACTTGGTGGTGAATAGGGGGCACACAGTCTAAAGAAATTAAAGAGTCTAATCGATGCAACAATTGAACTTACATTTTTTAGGAAAACATGGTGAACTTCGAAGATTAACTTTAAGTACAATATACGGCCCTACAATATGGAACCATTAAAAGGCAATCACATGGCAGATCTCTATCATGTCCCTGGTACCAGGCTCAATAACTGAATTTACACCCCGGGTCATACACCTGCCTCCCCCCCCCTCTCTCTCTCTCTCTCTGCCTCTGTCTCTCTCTGTCTGTCTCTCTCTCTGCCTCTGTCTCTCTGTCTCTCTCTATCTCTCTCTCTCTCTCTCGCTGTACAATCTGAGAAAAAGACGTGCCCTTTTAGCCCCCACCCCTCCCCCTGAAGCTACGCCACTAATTGTCTAGCTTTTTCCAGACAATCAGTCTTACAATAAACAAAATGGTATATAATTAAAAAAAAACTTTGGAAATAGGATGAAGAAGGAAGCGCTATTTATTTCTATCTAATGAAGCGGAAGCATATGTTGCTTTATAATAATTGGGGCAGAATATGGAGCAATTTTTGTTTAGGTAACCAATAACTGCAGTTAAAAATTAGAAGTAAAGTTTAGCTGTTTGATTTAAAAAAATATTTTGGTCACGATAACCCTTCTTGTGTAATTGATTAAAGATAGTGCGCCCTATATTTCACATCCACTGGCAAATATATCTATCTGGTCATTAGAGAAAAGGCAAGGTTGCTGAATGTTAGCAACAGTCTGTCGCCATTGCTACTCTTTAATACAATCATGATGTGGCAATTTACTCTTTCAGCTAGGACTAACAATGATTCGTTTCACGGTTGATACTACTTTGTAGATTCCACTGTTCGGGGGATTAAGCGGAGAGAGAGAAAGATGATTCTCACGATTACCCACAATATATTGTTCTTCTATTCATCGTCATTTCAATGCTATTTGAAATATTTGGATGACAATAAACGATATTGTGGTACTATTTTTACATACTGTCGCATGGCAACCGCATGTAAGATAAATTCAAAAGAAAGGAAATTGAATTTGTACTCTGGGCAAACCAGCAACACCCCTCTCTCTCTCTCTCTCTCTCTCTATCTCTCTCTCTCTTAATAGAATTGGAAAAAAGTGCCCTTTTGCCCCCTCTCCCTTTGACTTACAACAAACGTTAAATATATATATGATAATTCTCGCACTTATATATATAATATAGTTTATGATTCAAGAAAGTAGTCTTACAATAAAACAAATGGAAACAAGGATGATGAAGGTCATGCAAATACCTCTTTATGGCTACCCTTTCCCACGTTTGTACCTGGCTGGTCTTTTAAAGTTCATGATTTATCACAGTCATGATGAAAATGATATATTTTCAATGTGGAGATTGTATCATTCGTTACATAATGATGACGAAAAAAATTATTGGTTTACACTCGATAACGTCAACAGTGTTAACGTTGTTTTGTTTTTCCGTGAGGTCCCTGCAATCCTATCAATATCTCCTGGGTTTAGAGTTTAAATGTCGTTATTAAATGTCTGGAAAATATTAAATGCTTCATTATTGTTTTTTACTTTCTTCAAGTATATGCTTATTAGCATCTGCCAAGTGTTTGTTGGTAATATAGGATAAACATTAACAAGAAAGAATCAACTCATGCACATGATCACATTTGTGTTATTTATTATTATGTTCAATGTTTTGTGTATGTTCTGAAGATTCTATTCAGTTGATTCCACTGTTTGGAAGATTTAAAAGAGAGAGAGAGAGAGAAAAAGAGAGGGAGAATTATATATTATCACGATTATTAATCTTCTTTTTCTGCAATATGCTATTTGACTATTTTATGACAACAATTGTTGTCCTTTTTCATGTATCGTCACATGGAAATCGCACGGCAGATAAATTCATAAGTACCAGGTTAAATAATCTGAAAGGAAACTGCAGTTAAACCCAGGACCATACCCGCACACACACACTCTCTCTCTTTCTCTCTCTCTCTCTCTCTCTCTCTCAGTACGGTCTGAGCAATGCTCGAGCCCTGTCCCCCTCCCTCTTTGACACTGCACCACTGATTTACAACTTCATATTGTTTATTACACACAGTAGGTATTTTTTATAGAAATATACACAAAGTAAAGATAACGTACATGCAAATACATTACATGGCTAGGTTTGTAATTGGCTGGTCTTTCGGAGTGTATGATTTACCATATTAATGATGAAAAATATGATATGTTCAGCATGGATATCTGTATAATTCGTTATTACATAATGATGATGAAATAATGATAGGTTTACACATGGTAGCGTCAACAGTATTATTGGTGTCGATGTTAGTCTTCCACATCAGCCGTTTATACTAGAATTTAAGGAATAGAAATTTAGGTCGTTTGAATTCAAATATCACAATAGAAACAGATACAAAATTGAATAAAACCATGTCTAATAAAGGTGTTTACCTAGTCTTGCACATCAGTCATTCATTATTAAAATAACAACATATAATATCCATTTCTTTCTATAATGGATTTCAGAAAGCCTCCCCCCTCCGCCCGCTTATCCCAAATGGGTGCATTAAGGCCTACTCCGTTTTTCTTTATTTATTTGTTATTTCATTTGTAGAGACTATTATGCATGACTAGTTTACATCAAAAAATGAATTATATACATAAACAGAAGCGGATATTTGTTTTATTTGGCATTTAAAAATATTTATTGAATTTACTAATTTATTTAATTTCCAATAAACGCTTGATCTGTAAGACTACGAAATTTTGTTTTTGTTTTAACATTTTTAATCTGTTTCTGGATTTTATTTTATCATTCGAATTTAAACGACTTCAATTTATTTTCCTTATATTTTATTATAAAAGGTTAATGTGGAACACTAGTCAACGCACCCTTTCGGCAAAACCGGGGGGGGGCGTTGGACGAAGGTCGCGTTCCAGTCAACGTGACGCGAGGCTACACTCCCAACGCACCCTGACGGCACAACCGGGGGGGGGGGGGGGGGGGCTTTGGAGTTTGGACGAATTGTCGCGTCCAAGTAAACGCGACGCAACGCTGCCCACCCTTTCGGTATAAGCACCCGAGGCGAAGCGGAGCCGAGAGGGTGACAGTAGGGCCGGTATGAACACCAACGAGGGAGTGATAATTTCCATCATCATCCGATTACAGAGCAGTCCATATTTGTTATTATATACCTCATCCTTTAGATTGACTCATGAATAGGTCTAGCTGTAGGTCTAGCTTTAAAGGTACTATGTCCCTTTTGCAGCCAACCTCAAATTCTGTAGAACTTTGCAGGAATTATGAATATGTCATGTATGTCCTATCTGTGAAATTTAAACGTTAGCAGTGTCCTCATATTCAAATTATGCAAGGAAACCCGTTTACTTGCTAGACTTCACTGTCAGACACTATTGAGTGACTGACTGGCTTTATTTCTTCTTTGGTAATAACATACATGAAAAGAGTTGTAAAGGGTACATGAGCATTTGTCTAAATCAATAACCCACTTCTTGTGATGGCCAAGATTAAACTGATTGAATCTTTGCGCAGCATAAAACGTATGACCATTCGGTACAATTGTCTGAAAATCAAGACTATTACTTTTGGGCTATATAGCCCTAAAGTCGATTTGACAACTAATAGTCATTATTTTCCCACTTGAAGACATTTTCAAGCTCCACCTTTTTTTAGGGAAGTTCTAAATTAGTATTATCTTTCAAATGCAGTTGGAATTTAACTTTTTCATTTGTTGGGCCTGCAAATGGGACATAGTACCTAGTAACAAACAGAAAACGAGATCAAGAGGATTTACTCACCAGAATAAGAAAAATCCAACATCAAGTCCAAGGCAAGAGTATTTACTCCTCACACTAGTAGTAATTAGTATCACACTAGTAACTAACATATTTACAGTCTTTTGTAGTTCAAAAAATCCAACGCTAAAATAAATCCAACATCAACAATCTTTGCTCTTCACTGAGACAGTAAGAAATTTACCCGTTTACAGTCTTTGCTGTGCAACACAATAACATATTTGCAGTCCTAAACACAGTCATTTAAAATTAAAAAAATGGTGTTAGCTGTGTTTGTTGATGTGACCGTCACGGGAGAATTTGTGGTGTCTCGCAACATTGCTGGTGATTCGGCAATCCCGTTGAGGAGAAGTTCAACCTGGCTAACACTCATTGAACGGTTTGCTAGTTGTAGTAGCCTCCGGTGCTAAACGTACTTGGGCTGGACATAGACCTGGTCCTGGGAGTAGGACTAGACCTAACTTCGCTATGCCCAGGCTGTGGATCTACAGTTGGCCCGAGTGCTGAAGAAATTGCATCAGACATACCTTCTTTTTGGGCCTCACTGTGGTATTTGACACTAGTTTCTGATTGATGGCCTGAAACTGTCATGATGTGTGTCGTAGCGAAGCCTGCGTGGTCCGGTGATGTGACACTCGTAGCGCGCAAGCAGTGGTTTGTGTACTTTCTACATCCAGCTATTTCAGATATGATCTTGGTAAAGTATCCCAGCTGATGTGTGTTCCTATTTGCATGTTTACATACCACTCGGGATCATCTTCACGAACCTTGGATCTTGGTCTTTGCCATCTCCATGGACAAAGAGGATGCAGCTTACTTACAGGCGGCCCTTCAGGAGTGGGGGGGGGGGGCACAGTGCCTCCCAATTTTTCAAGTACCCCAAAAGTGCCCCTTTTTACATACGAAAAGTGCCCCTTTTACTTGGTAAGAAGTGTCCCTTTTTACATTGAAAAGTGCCCCTTTTACTTTGAAATTTTCCATATTCCATTATAGAAAATGCCCCTCCCCCTTCTCACCTCTGATAAATTCCCCTTTTTTGACACGTGCCCCTTTTCTTTCGACATTTTTTTTTACTTTTTTCATTGCAATGATTGTCAATTTTTGCATTCTCATTACTGCCTTTATTAATCTCTAGTAAGTGCCCCGTTTCAGGTACAAAAAAGTGCCCTCTTCACCTCTTCATTTCCCTTGTCAATTCTGAGAGGTGCCCCTTTAACTTTGACAAGTGCCCATTTCTCTTAGTAAGAAGTGCCCCTTCCCCCTAATAACTTCCCTTTTTAAATTCAGATAAGCGCATCTTTAATTTCAACATGTGCTCCTTTTCCTTTCTAATAAGTGCCCCTTTTCCTTACGGTAAGTGCCCCCATTAAAACAATAAGGGCGCCTTCCCCTCCTCATGAATGCCCCTTTTAAACTATGAAAAGTGTCCTTTACATTATAATAAGTGCCCCTGTTCATCTATGGTGAATGAACCTTTTCAGGTGCGAGAAGTTACTCCTTTTCACTTGAGATAAGTGCCTCCTTCACCTCCGATAATTGCTCTTTTCATCTCGGATGAGTGCCCCGTTTCACCTCTAACAACTTCTTATTTTGACACGTGTTCCTTTTCGTTTCTAATACACGCTCTTTTTCCTTCTTATAAGTGACCCTTCCCCTTCTCATAATTCCCACTTTTCATCTTTGATATTAAAGTGCCCCGTTTATTTAGACATGTAAATATTGTTCTTGTATACAAGTTAATTCCCTTTTCTTATAAAAGCGCCCTTACAGCTCCGATAAATGCCCTTATTAAAATTGGATCGGTGCTCCTTTTATTCAAACAAAAAATTCAATTTTCCTTTATTATCAGGGCCCCTTTTTTATTCTAATAAGTGCCCCTTTTCAGGTGCGATAAGTGCCCCCGTTTACCTCTGGTAATTTCACTTTTAACAACGATACGTGCCCCTTTTCCTTTCTAATAAGGGACCTATCCCCTTTTCATCTTTTACAACTGCCCCTATCCTAATCTGATGGGTGCCCCATTTCCGTCAAAAAATGCCCATTTTCCATTCTCATTAGTGCCTTTGTTCATCTCTGGTGAGTACCTCTTTCAAGTTGTAAGAAGTGCCTCATTTTCACCTCTGATAATTACCCTTTGTACTTTCACATGTGTCCCCTTTTCCTCTCATCATTAAATGCGCCCCTAATTTAAACCGACTATTAAAGAGCAATTTTCCCCAAAGCTCGGTCGCTACGCTCACTAGCATGTATAAATAATATAATAATGTTACTTATTAAAGGTCATTTCAGTCTTCCATTATTAAATTGTGCTTATAACCCCATCAGGATTGTTTTTTCTTCTCCTCTTTATAAGAATTAATATTTCGCACTGCGACCTCACAAATCTTAAAAAATTTCCTCTCTCGCTTCGCTCGCTCGCAAATGCATATTCGGACATCACTCCCAACTGCTTCGAACAAAGTTTAAGCAATTTATTGTATGATGTATAAAGAGAAACAAATATTGAAATAATCCCTGATAGTGTAATCACAATGTAGGGGTATATATCAATGTCTAAACAATTGTATATTTTCGCTTAGAGATTTCCCATTGTAGGTGCCCTTATTTTCCAGAAAGTGTCCCTTTTTGTTATCCCCCCTTACTTTGGAAGTCGCTCGACCGCCCCTTAACTTCCTCTTGTACTTGATCAAATTAAAAATAGCGGCGACCGTTTTCCTTCGTGAGCAGCTTAAAATCATCAGGGGTGTTTCACAAAGATTCCAAGTCAAAATTAAATCTAGGTGCGACTTAAAAATTATGGAGAGCCATGTGTATCCTTAAAATATAATATCTTCAAATGCAAAAATTCAAATATTTTAGACTTTTCATAAATTCCACATCAAGATCACGAAATCTCCCATAATAATAGAAAATATGAATGATTTGAATCAACATTTTATGCCTTTTAAAATAACTTTTACAAAATAATTTAAAAGGTGCTTAACAGATTTCCATAATTGTTAAGTCCAACTTAGAGATAAATTCAACTAAGGATCCTTGTGAAACACCCCCTGGTGTCATTTATCTTACATTCTCTTGTCAACGATTGTCAAAATAAGCGTTGCATGTAACTAATGGGGCGTTGCAAGAAAGTTGCGTTGCAATCGATTGCAAATATCAGTTGCAAATTTTGCAACTGATATACAAACGCAACTTGCAATCAATTGCCACTTTCTGTTGCAAGAAACTAGCTAGCAATCAAATGCAAGTTGCAACTGATTTGCAACTGATCGGCGTTATTTTGTATTTGTGAAAACGACTGGATGGCCGAGCCTAGCAAATTTCTCAATTTTATGTGCAATTCTCAAGCGCGGGAGCATTTGTCTGCTGTTTCCTTTGACTGAGCGATCTATTTGATTCTGAGCAGAGTAAGTGGAAAAATATTCAATTTAGATCGTATTTCACTTCTTCGTGTATGCTTTATACAAAAAATAATATTTTTTGCTTATTTCTGGAATAGATTTATCTTGAAATATGGGAGAATATTTTGTATATCGCTGGGAGAATTTGGGCGTCGCGAAAACTCCTCCGATACTCATTTCCTTAATTATTGTCCCACATATAGCTATTTGTGTTAGATATAGATCTAGTATTTTTTTTAATTTTGTTTTGCATCTCGTAGGCCTACATGTATATTCATTCTGCTGTAGGCCTTGGGCCTCGGCCTAGATCATGAGATCTATAATCTATAGGCCTACATTTGAAAAGGATTTGAACAAGAAAATGAAGAAATTATCTCTGATTCCTCTAGTATTGCTTAATGTTATTAGACCCCTATTCCTGACAGAGTAGGTATGTTACAATGTGTGTGCTTTCGCCAAGAAGGTTTCTGCCATTGGGCTGTTACTGTTAGTGTTATGCACTATTGGAGACCAATTTGGATAGCCTACGTAAATGTGATCTTTTGATGGGCTGACTAGATTTTTGTTTCATGATTTCTATTGGATGAGAAGAATGACATGTTATCTTTCATTTCATACTAAACTTTTTATGATTTATGTTTTCGGCGGTTTGTTTTGCTGCACTGTTTCACTAGAGCCGTGTTTAGTGCCATTCTGTACCCTGATCCTACCTACAGGATTTGAAAAAAAGTATCTAGACCGATTGGTTAACATGTGAATTTGCTTTTGGTGAAATTTCAGCAAAATCTAACGATTAGAAATATGTTTTTTTGGATGAGGAATGTGAAAATGTCATGCAAAAATGACGGCCCGATTAGCGTTTTTTGTGTATTTACATTCATTTTGGGGTAATTTTATGTCATGAAATAGAATCTTTCGGTCACATTTGAGATCACAACTTTTGGTTTAAGAACAAAGGAAAACAAAGCAATTAAATACATGATTTCCGGGCGTTTAAAATTGGCATAACTTTCTTATTACTGGGGCTATTATGATGAATGAGGCATCAAATAAAAGGTCTTATCAAGCTCTGTCGAATGGCATAAAGCAGGAGCTTGAATTCTGAGATTTAATTTTTTTGTAACATCCCTAGACAGAGTAATGTCTAGATCTAAGTTAGACCTAGAAATAGTAGAATCGTCTAGTTGTACTTGTAGAGGTCTAGTAGATTTCTAGGTCACTCCAGCAAAGCATAACGAGAGTCATCTTTCAACTAGGTCTACATGTCACTGTGTCAGTGTCACAGTTTTTGTTTAATTAAAAAAAAGAACAATGTCATTTTCAGAAGAATAAAGATCGTGTCATTTTGACCTGTTGACCTGTGTTGAAATTGTTGACAACATTGCAAAAACAAAAGTCAACAATTCATTTCAAATACAACTTCAACTTTCAACTCGAGACAAAAGTGCCAAAGTCTATTAACAATAAAATAACGGGCAGTTTACTTTAGGGTTTTACTTTTACTTAGACATGATAAAAGACAACTTTTTGAGGCTTGCCTTGACTTGGTCTTGAGAATAGATTTGCTGAAATGGGTAGAATTCATTTCTGTGTCAGTGTGTGTGCAAGAGTGGGAAAGAATTTTATTGTAAAAAAAAAAAAAGAGTACTTTTTAATAATTCAGCCAACCCTAGGCCTACAGCCCCCCCCCCCCTACATTGGTGAGGATGTTGGGAGTGATGAAAATTTCATAAGAAAAAGAGACCTAACAATCTTGATAATTTTGTTTGTGTGTGTGCTTGTCAGAATTTGTTCTGCACCCCCCCCCCCCCACAACAAATACACTGATGCGGTTAAAATGTTGGAGGGGTGGTGAAGATTACCGGTAACAAGTTGAAAGATGAAATAGTCTATGTTATTTATCATTGAAAAAACTTTTATTCACATTTTCAAAATAAGATCATTCACCGGCTTGATGAATCGCTGCTAAATATTTTCTCACAAATTGGGGAAAACAAAAATGTTGGAGGGGTGGTGAAGATTACCGGTAACAAGTTGAAAGATGAAATATGTTATTTATCATTGAAAAAAACTTTTATTCACATTTTCAAAATAAGATCATTCCCCGGCTTGATGAATCACTGCTAAATATTTTCTCACAAATTGTGAAAACAAAAATGAGTGCTCTTTAATACCCCCCCCCCCCCCCCGCTAATTGTTGTAAGGAATGAAGCTATAATTGTTGTCTCATCCACAATTTAATAAGCACCAATATTAGGTTAAAATAGGTTGGGTTATAGATAAATGATAACATTCAATATTATTTGTTTTGCAGAATTATGGATTCGCAGGCAGAGGCTCCGTGTCCCAAACCTGAAGTGAGTACCTGAAGAATTCAAATCGGGATTGCAGGGATTGCAGAGTGGCAATCTAGAAACATGATAGGGCTTTGATGTGTTCAAATTTGTATTCAAATCAACTACAGTTATGACTATTTCACACTATCAATTTCAATAGAGTCTATGTTCACCCTATTGGTATTAAACCTATCACTCCAATTGGAGAGATGTGACGTTGTCAATTTGTGTAAAGGGCATATCCCTAGGTTCTCATCTGACATTGAGTACCGGTACACTTCATATGTAGGAAGTTAATGGAAATTTAAAAATTTGATAGCTCTTTTCTACATTATAAATGATTATAATATAATTAAATATATCAAGTATTGTCTTCTTCCAAAACAAATGAAGAAAATTTCCTTCCAGGTGAATAATATTACTTAAAATTACAAAATTTAAACCAAATTTATAATATAAATACATTATTCATATCAAAATATTAAATAAATAATACATATAAATACAAATTAAATAGAACATAAAGGACAAAGGGAAGCAGACAAAAAGGAAAAAATAGAGAAGAATATAGAATGTGGAGATAAGAGGAGAACGTGGAATGAGGAGATGATGACATTTTATCCACTATTTTCCTACAGGGAAAAAAAAGGAATCCAAACTGGAGCGACAGTGAGGTGTTAGCACTCTGCACCTTTGTGTCGGATCACCATACCAGCCTGTTTGGAAACACAGGCCACTGCACACAAACCGTAAGTATCGTACATTTTACCATAGATACTTGCAGAGTAAATGCAAGAAATTCGATATTTGATGTGTGTGAAATTGCAAACTTATATTCTAGCTTTTTCTTGTATCTTTTTTTTTAATACAGCAAAATTTAATATCTCTTTAGTTTGCCTCAGATACTCATATCAGGTTTGGGGGCCACTTTTCAAGCGTGCTTGCATGAAAATAACACTCTTTAATTTGTATTGCATTGAACTCTATGCAAAATTTGGGGGCTCTTTTAAGACTTTCGGGGGCTAATTAGCCCTGAGCCCCCTTGTATTTTTCCCCTTAAGAGAAGGAGAGCTTTGAGAAAATTTCATGGCTTGAAAAGATCATATTTTATTATGTTGGAAATAATTGCTATTTATTTAAAGTACTTCGTGAAATAGGTCTTAATTTCAAGATACTTGTGATGCAGCAGTGGCTATTGTCATTCTGGTCTGGCATTTGACATTGTGTCCTTTTTTTAAATTTAAATTTTGATAATGTTTTTTTTTACTCTGTAGAGAACTGATGTTTTTTATGAATTGTGTTTATAATTCTTTTCCCACTGCAGTGAAATGTTGTGATAGAATCACTGTGATATTTATGTTCTATCTGGTGCAGGTTGAAGGGCGAAAACGTAAAACGTGGGAGCAGTGTGCCCGGCTCCTAGAGGCTACAGTGGGGGGAGGGAGAGGAAGTGGGAGGACGTAAAAAGAAAGTGGACTGACTTGAAGGTGAGGGCCAACAAATACCTCACCAAGAAGAACAAGACAGGTAAATATTCCTAATTCTTTACAATACATAAACAGAACATAACAGAGGAGGGAAGTAACAATGTTGAATATGTGCATTTTATTTTGCAATTTATTCCATATAAATTTATCTGACATTATTCTCATTTGTAGCCAGCATTGAATGGTTACATATAACAGATAGAAAAAACATTGATCTGTCTTTATCTCTTTCTACTTACCCCACCTCCTCCCCCCCCCCCCCCCCCAATAGAGTAATACCAATTTTCTGTTTTCAAAACTATAATGAACCATCAGGTTTTACAAATGTATATGTATGAATCAAATACTGAAGAAGAAAAAAAATTATATTTTGTATACAATTTTTTTTTAATGAAGCATGTTTCACACATTTCTCATTTAGACATGTGAACCAGTATAAAATAATTAGCTAACAAGTGTTTTATTTATCATCATTTTCTCACTAACTACATAGGTGGCGGGCCCTTCTCCGTACATCCAATTTTTGAGGCAGTGCTGCAGGCACAGTGCCCGCAAGCAATCGTGGGCGTGTTGGGAAGCGACACGGAAGCAGGCCTGCTTTCATCCCAGGTGAATTGAAGCTTTATTTTTAAAATACATTTAGATTCACCAAACTGCCCCCCCCCCCCCCCCCCACCATACATCATTGATGTGTTGAATAATTTACACCAACAGAGAGAATGAATTATAAATCATTTTACTCCTATATGAAAATTAAAATCCTGTACATGTTCGTCCTAAATAACTGGAACCAATATGCCCTTTTTTTAGAGGGTCATGATGAAGAAGTCAGTTTAACCAATTCTTTTTCCCTCTAAAACAGCAATAAATATGCCCATAGAAAGAGTCACATGGCACAATTTTGAGCAATGTAAAGTCATTATTTTGTAGGTCTATAATGGCATATTCTTTTACTGTGTGCAAGTAAATCGTGACAGACATCTTGAGCAATTTAATTTAGTTAACAGAACTATAATATTGTCTCTTAAGCCATAGTTATTTTCAAACTGATGCGAGAGTTGTGAGATCACAGTGAAATTTTGAGCCCACCCTTGGAATACAATAATATGCTCTGTTTTCCAGAAAATGCCTGGACGTTTCATCTTCAGCTATGACTTTTGCAACTTTTCCTGAAAAAAAAATCACCATAAATGCTTAAAAGCTGATTTGATAATTATCAGGTCAAAAAACATCATGGAGGTACATGTTATAAATTACATTTTACTTTCAAAATTATGTTATTTGCTTTTGTTATTTTGTTTGTTGGTACAGGAAACAGATGATGATGCAGCCACGACAATATTGGCAGTGATGTCGGGCACTCCAGCCACCATCTTCACAGCAGCCACAAACATGACAGCATCCACAAATATGACAGCATCCACATCGAAGACTACATCTACCAACATAACGGCAGCAACCAACAAGACAGCAACCAACAAGAAGACAGCTACCAACATGAGACAGAAAAGATTTTCTTCATTTGAGGAGGAGTGTCTTAGAATAAAAAAGAAAGACTGGAGGTAGAAAAAAAATGCCTCTTGTTACGAGAGAGGGAGGTATGCGCAGTTGAAAAAATACAGGAAATCCTTGAAAAAGAGTTTGAAAATGAGTGTTAAAGAAATAAAAGAAATCAAAAACATTCAATTTTCTTTCATATCTTCTCCAGTAGCATGTGTGGGCACTAATTATACTCGGGCAAATTCACTTTTTAATTTTTGTGTGCTGAAAGTATTCAGTAAAGTTTCAAATTGCAGGTTTTAGGATTATACAATTTTACTATTTTTCACAAATTAGAACTCATATTATACAATGTAAGGCAGCTAATTGAAATAGTTTGTTGGCAGTTGGGACTCCAGATCTTAAAACTCCTTTGTATACAAAATTATTTAGACCACCATCTCATTGCAAGGCTAGACAAAATTAGGTCTCGAAGGTTCTAACAATTTCCGCACGCACAGCTATGCCTGTGGGGTCCATCTCCCTGTTTACTTCATGTCCATTGTCAGCGCATCTCTCCTCCTCCCTCTGCCTCTCACCATCATCATCATCATCGCTATCCTCGCCCGTTGCAGCTTCCTTCTGCAGATCTTTGCTTATATTAAAAAGCACGCAGCAAGCCGTGATGATAGAACATGCACGCTGTGGCTGAATTTGCATGCCATGTCCCAAGAGACACCTGAACTTGTTCTTAATTTGCCCGTTGACGTTTTCAATTATGACGCGGGTCTTCCTGTGTGCTCTGAAAGTTTAAAAAAGGAAAACACAACATTTCAGGGCCATGATTAGTAATAACATATCATATGAGCGCCCTACCCATTTTCTTAGTTCTAAGACATTAGAAATTTTCATTTCTTTTCAGGAAGAAAACATTTCATCATCCAAAGTGAAGAAAACAAAGTTTTTATTAAATCTGTACAGAGCACATGGAAGGGATGACACAGATTTGGCAATTTGTGTTTGATTAATCACAACTTCAGAAATATGTACCTTTCTTATTTTTTAATCGGAAATTGCTCAAACTCTCACTGATCGGTGCCTTTCATTTTTCTGTTTCTTTTACAACCAACTTAATATCTTCCCTTTAGATACAGAAAAGTAGCCATTTTCTCATGTTAACTTAATAACTATTTATTAAAGGATCACAAATTAAACAAAATGCTTAATTTGTGTGAGATATACAGTCAACCTTGCTCAAGTCGAAGCAGCATGTGTCGAGTAATCACACAACTTTATCAAATTCCCAGAACATATCCGAAAAAAAAAGCATTGAATTGAAATGGCCCAAGTTGAGGAACGCCTGAAGTTGACGCATTTCATTCAGTCTCCTCATGATCGACTTAAGCAAAGTTGACTTTACTTCAGCCATGGTGAGCCGCTTATGGCTTTAAAAAAAATAAAAATTATTGCTTAATTGAATGTCCTATTTCATTTTAGGGAAATGATAAATGTGGGAATTCAATTCATCGTACGTGTTGTAAGCAGTCTCTGCAGGAGTCCGGGGATTCAGTATCGGGGTCATGAGCCATGGGAGAAGGGGATATCCGGAATCGCCTAGTAAGATTCCGTGAAGCCTGCCTCCTTCAAACTTGGTTGCTAGCCTGCTGTTCTGTAATGTAATGATAGAGAGAACAAAAAAAAGGAAATGGATAGAAATATAATTTAATCAGTACTGAAATATCTCCAGAAGTTATTTATATATTAATAATATATACTTATTTATTCATTCTATATTCCATGTCTTATATGGATATTTTTGGTACATTAATTATAAAAAACTAACGTATTATATTGTAATTGATTCCTTCATTATTATGAAATACACTTGTGAATCTGCCAACAATTGCAATGTATAATGATAACTAAAACAATCACATATATTGAAAGTACCTGCAAGATCCGGCTGTCGTGTGTCGAACCTGGCCAACGAGCGACGACATTTGTTATTTTGTAGGTGGGATCACACACGAGTTGTACATTCAGGGAGTAATGTTGGTGCCGGTTTCGGTAGATGTATTCGTAGTCACCAAGTTTCGTACCATGCAAGCCAACATGCGTGCAGTCAATGACACCCGATATTCTGGGAAAACCAGCAGTTTGGTGGAAAGCGGCCATATTTTTTTGCACTTCCTCGTCTTCCTTTGGGAACTTGATGACCTTTAGGGAAAGAAAATAATTGTTCTTCATATAACTTTAAATGTTTAACGAAATGATGAATCTCACTTTATAATTCATGTATATATCTGTGTTTGTATACTGTGCATGTATATATTTATGATTAATATAAGATGATATACTGAGTATTATTTTGTGTACATATAACTATAATAAAAACTGAATATTCATTATAAATCATGGTTAAAGTGCATCTGTGTTCGTGACGAATCCAGGGAATTTAGCTCCCACCCCCAATGTAAAAATATATCAAGATAACCCATTTGTGCAACATAGACCTGAGAATGATGGTTACATAACAATTTGTGAATTATCGCTATTAGTAATGAGTCATAATTAACACAATTCAACCAATCACAATTGTTTGCAGGTCTACCTTTATAACGATAATCCATGATAAGCTGAACTTCTCTGTAACTCTCCTTAGGTTGTAATTAATTTTAATTAACAATCTACATTATGCCCCTTATTTATAATGATTATCATTTTAGTTATCTTTTGGGTGGGGGATCTGATCTAATTGATCCAATATTTGCCCATACCATTACCAAATGGTTCATATTTCATTCAAGTTCATTATTCAGTTATGCTTGTAATACCCCATAGCGGCATAGCTCCCCCCCCCCCCCCATTCGTTGATGTATAACCTAGCCACCTGATATGTTTGAATATGCTATTAACCCCCTATCAAAACAATAATGATAATCATAATAATAACAAATAAATAGAAAAAATTACCGGTATTAAAAAAAATTGGGGAAAAAAAAGGGGTAAAAGTTGAGAGATACAAAAGTAATTACAAAATACAAACTACCGGTAATAAATAAATAAAAACATTTAAAAAAAAATCACTGATGTATTAACTAGAAACTAGTAGAAGCCTGAGCTGTATGTGTGTGTAATGGAGGTATAGTTTACCAGGGGGTAATTGCCCGGCCCCCCCACTCAGTGTTATTTAGGGTACGCATATGCTCGTTCCCTCTTTTTGAAAGCACCCCCTATCTGAGGACTGCCAACATTTCCGAACCCCCCTTTCGCGGGCTTTTCGCGGGCTTTTTCCTGCCTTGGAGACCACCCTAAATCAGGAAAAATGCTCAATGTACCCCCCTAAATTCGGAATAATTTCTCAGGAGGTCCAAAGAGATGACAGAAAAAAAGAAAAAAACACCCCTTTTTAAAGAAATCTCCGGGTGAAAAGTCAATTACACCCCTTTTTTACAATTCTCGGGCCGGACTTTGTCGCACGAAAAGTACCCCTTTACCGGACATTTTGGCAACCACGCATGCGGTCATTCCGACCCCTGAGTGGGGGAGCCGGGGGTAATTGTCATCAGGGGGATTGGTAGTTCAGGGTAATTTTCTGGCGGGGTGATTGCCTTGGGGGGGGGGGGGGATGTTTTCCAGAGGTGGTTGTCCAGGGGGTATTTGTCCTGGTATGATAAAAAAATCTCCCGGCCCCCAGCCATTGACTTGGCAGCTTAGATTTTGGCGCCCCCGGCCCCCGATCGCGTCTTATTTTTGTCATACCATATAAGACGCCCCCCGGTCCCGTACGTAGTACGGATGAATATAAGTACGACACCTGTACTTGTGTTGCAGTTTTTATAGATGGAGAAGGTAATAGTCAATACAAAAAACAGTCACTAGACTAGGTTGATATCGTGGTATTTGTTTAGCTTTTCAGCGTCTTTAGAACTTAAGAAGTGAACTGTCATCTACTTGGTAAGACACTATTCTCATTTTTATCACAGTTTGTTTCCCAATTATGGAATTAGAACATGTTTTCTAGATCCCTAAAGTAAGATTTCCGAACGCTGCATACTGAGCTACGTGTAGACCCTAGTGCCTGGCAGTTGCCACGGGCGTGCAAGGAGTATCGCGCAGCTATCCCTCGCTGCCTGCCCGGCGGGTCATGGAGAGCTGGGTAGGCCAACTGTGATCGTACAGAAGCAAGACCCTCTCGGTTTTTTCTCAGTTTTATTTGTTCTCTGTGGGCCAAGAATGTAACCCATTTAAGGGTAGACTAGACTAGTACATTCCTTGCTTTGTGGAAAACCATTGCTACAATTACAAAAATAAGTGTAGGGTCTAAATTAATGACAAGAAGAATTAAGACTTGAGAGTGGAGGAGTCTCATCAATGAATGAGTTACAAAAAAATGTACACAACTGAGCTAGTTACCATGACCACCATAGTACTATTGTTGATTTTTCAACAATTTTGTTGATAATTTATAAATTTATTAACATCATAATGAATACTCACATCTTTCTGGATGTTACATAGAGCCTGAGCCACACTATGCACACTGCGGCTAACCGTTGCCACATCTACACGATGATTCGTGGCAATTTCGTCGAAAATCGAGCCCTTAGCAAAGAAGTTGAGTGCAATGCACACTTGCAATTCTTTGCTAAGGGCTTTACTCCTCGCTGTCTGTCTGTCGAGGTCCTCTTCATTTAGCATGCCGCAAATCCTAATTACCTCTTCTTTATAAAACCGATACTTCTTTTTGAACTTCTTTTCGGTTAACAGCACAAACGGATCTATTTTGTCTTCCACAATTCTTCTAGCAGCCGCCATTTTGAGGAATTGCAATCAACTGCCAATCAGTTGCAAATTTTGCGCTACCTCCAAATTTATTGCAAAGTTGCGCTTGATCTGCGATTAAACGCTAGAGTTGCGCTTGATTTTGGGGATTTGCGTTTAAAACGCAACTTTCTTGCAACAGGATTGAACGCAACTGGCGTTTAATTGCAAATTTGCAATTAAACGCCAGAGTTGCGCTTGATTTTTGGGAGTTGCGCTTGATTTTGGGGAGTTGCGTTTAAACGCAACTTTCTTGCAACGCCCCATTAGTCTTGGGCTCACCGGCGGGTGTCGTTTGACGTTACTCTTTCCACTTTTCTTCAACTTTTCCAGAAAGGCTTTGAACTGAAGATCTTGTTGGACACTTAAACTCCGTACCTTTCACAATATCAACATTGCGAGTAGTTTGGAGATGCCTTTGCAGGCCATAACGAATCGATTGCATCGTTTTCTTACTGTACAGCTCCCCGGCCTTTTGGCGAGCTCCTGCATAGAATCTTGATAGAAGATTATCCAAATCCACGTCGCTCATGTTCTCGATGACGATGTCTCCAATATTACATGTTGAGCAGTTATCCTTAAAGATTGAAACCTGAAACCGAATGTTATATATGCAAAAGTCGCCGATAAGTTATAGGCGTACTATCACAGGGTTTTGGCGTACTATCACAGGGTATTGGCGTACTATCACAGGGTATTGGCGTACTATCACAGGGTTTTGGCGTACTATCACAGGGTATTGGCGTACTATCACAGGGTATTGGCATACTATCACAGGGTATTGGCGTACTATCACAGGGTTTTGGTGTACTATCACAGGGTTTTGGCGTACTATCAATTGACCTAGGTCAAGTGACGCAATGATAAATCGAGATGCTCCTTTTCATGTGATATAGTTTTGACCGATCAGTGAATAAAAACATATGTGTGATGTATATAATTTACACCCGGTAGCGTCAATAGTGTTTAATTAGGATTTCCCGGCCAAATTCGCGTGTTTGTCATTCGAATTCATTTACTTTGCATTTAAGTTAGCGCAGATCGGCTTTGCCATGCCAATTATCATTCAATTTTCCAGTTTTGGTATTTAATTTAGGATTTTGGTCGAAGGGTTTCATAGATCTGTCATTCAAGTTAGAAACTGCTCAACTAGCATTCAAATTAATATTCACTTGTCGAAGCGTAATTTTTATCATTCAAATTAACACCTGTCATTCGTATTCGTAATATTGTTATTCAAGTTAGGAATGCTAGGGGGAAGAATTGCAACAAACTTTTACAGTTTTGAAATAATGCAGTTAAAATGCATGATTTGCCATTGGGGTCTAAGCTGTTGTTCCATTTATTTATTTTCAGGACAAAGCAGATGGGTGTAGTCAGACATAAAGTAAAGAAGGGGCGAAATCAAGGGATATGACATTTCTGCACGGACATGTTCATATACCCGGGAAAGGTGGGGGTACCCTCAATCGCCCCTTTTCACTACAGACTCGGAATTTTACAAAAGTAATTCACATCGTCTCTTATACCCAGCACACCCCTCTGTTTTTCTTAAAGAGTTTCATAGTTTACTTGCCCGCCAGCAGATCGATGGCTAAAGACATGGCTAAATAATGAATCATGTTCAAATTGTTGACTGTAGTCCCTACCCCAGTGTCAATATTGTACCATTCTTCCATAATGAAATTATGATGAAATTATGATAAATTTATGATGAAACATAAGACAAACAAATTCCTTACATGAACATTTACAAATATACTGAGACCATCAGGTCCGTAGATGCAAGTCGTTTTTTTCTTCTTAACAATCAAACTTAAATGCTGATGAATATCAGATAAATCTAATAAGTATAAGTGTATAAATGCAAGAAAATGAAATATGAAGAAAAAAACAATCTTGAAAGAAAAAGAATGAGCTATAAAAAGTGTGTAATAAACGAGAAATGTATATTGACCATCAATTTAAGTGCACAAAGTGCTAATTTGAATGCTAGAAGTACACCGTCGCGTTGTCAGAAAATCGTGTTGCGCCAAATCGAATGACCAAATAGCGAAAGAAGGCACATTTTTCATTAATTTGAATGAAACATACGTAGATTCTAACGAAATTCCATAGATTTGAAAACTAGAAAAGGGAATATAAACCCGAGATATACCTGACTGCACTAAAACCGTCGAATTTGAACGCAAGACAAATTAATTTGAATGACAAACTCGCGAATTTGGCCGGGAAATCCTATATTACCTAATTATTGAGAGCCTTGCAATCTTGTTATTATCCCTTGGGTTTAGTGTTTTTTGTTTAACTAAATGTCTTGATAATAGGCAAAAGGTCACAAATTATTGTCTTCGAGTAGGCTTATATCCTTATTTGCATCTTTCTCAAATTTTGCTTGGTTAGTTGGTGCTGGAGGATTAGCATGAACAAAATTGTCTTGTTTGCGTTATCATATTTATGTATTACAAATTCTATTTCCAATGTTTTCTTAATAACTTTGAGGAGTGCCCCTTTCCCTTCTCATAAGTGCTCATTTTCACTTTTGGTAAGAACCCTATCCACATCTGATAGGCACCTCTTTTAATTTGACAAGGGTCCCTCCCCCTCTCATAAATTCCCCTATTGAAATATGATAGGTGCCACTTTTACTTGACAAGTGTCTCTTTCCTTTCTAATACACGCCCTTTACCCTTATTATTAGTACATCTTTCCCCGTTTAATAAGTGCCCCTTTACATATCTTATGAGTAGCCTTTCAGGTATGAAAAGTGCCTTTTTCCTTTGTAATAAATGTCTCTTAACCCTACTTATAAGTGCCCCCTTTCGGATGCGAGAGATGTCCCTTTTGACATCTCTGATAAATGCCCTTTTTACTTTGACACATGTCCCTTCTTCTTGCTGAGTGGACTTTTTGCTTCTGATAAGTGCCCCATTTCTTTTTTGGTAGTGCATCCCGAGTGTGAAAGACTCTCCGCCACCCTTGCAGTGCAACGTCAAAACCCGACATGAATACTTATATTAATAATGTTTATTCATGCGAGCGAGGTATTTAAACAATTTATATTTCATTTCCTCGACCTGATCGCGTTCAACTAGACTTGTTGACGTTGTATGTTATTACTTCCTCGCAGGCTGCTTCATGTAGGTATCTTCGAAACAGGGAGTCGACTTTTGATAACTTTTCATACTTTCTCAACTGAAGCAAGTTACATCGCATTTTCCGAATGAGGAGATCTTAATGCAAGCAAAATCGGAACATTTTAGTATTTGGCTGGAATTGTGATTTAAAAAACTCTTGTTAAAGTTGTCTTCTTTCTCACTCTTTACATCAGTTTGAGCCGTGTATTGAACGTCATACGCGTTGAGCGGGGATATAGTACACGGAATATTATCACGGACAACATCCTTAGGAGTCCTAACCAGTTAAACCAACTCATCTTCTACCTAAACTAAACTCAGCGAATTCCGTCATTGACCTGCACTTAAATGCCTACTGATTGATTATACAAATAAAGTGAGTATTTCATACTGTTTTTAAGATGATATATTTTGGGGTAAAAGAAGTGCCCTTTTCACCTCAATTTAGAGGGCTTTGTTATTGTTAGTTATTGTGTGTGTGTTAATATGAGTGTTGATTTGTACATGTGGTTTTGGAGGCGGTTGAGTTTTCATGAATGTGAGGAAATTAAAGCGAAACAATACAAAACAGAGTGAAGGAAAATTCATTCTTAAAGTTGTCAATTTTGTCTGTTTGGTGGTGTTATTGTTACATTCGTGTTTTTGAAAGTATGTATCATAGACAAAGTAACAAACTATCTTGCCTGATTATGCACTTTATACCATTCAATACAACAGTAAAGTTGTCATGTTTGTCTGTTTGGTGGTGTTTTGTTACATTTCATGTTTTTTGAAAGTATGTATCATAGACAAAGTAACAAACTATCTTGCCTAATTCTGCACTTTATACCATACAATACAAAACAGTAAAATTGTCAAGTTTGTCTGTTTGGTGGTGTTATTGTTACAATTCAGGTTCTTAGAAAGTATGTATCATAGACAAAGTAACAAAATATCTTGCCTAAATCTGCACTTTATACCATTCAATACCAAACAGTAAAGTTGTCAAGTTTGTCTGTTTGGTGGTGTTATTGTTATATTTCATGTTTTTTGAAAGTATGTATCATAGACAAAGTAACAAACTATCTTGCCTAATTCTGCACTTTATACCATTCAATACCAAACAGTAGGTCTACATATAGAGTTTACTCATTACATTAACATTTGCCTTTTACTTTCTACTGGCCTTACAAAAAAAAGATTCAGATTGCCTCTTTACTGTAGGATTCCTCCCCGAAGTTCTGGCTGTAATGCCCTCTTGCGCACACCCTACAGCTAGAGCAGCTGGCGAGTCGTCAGCAATTAACGCGCTGCACTAAAGTTTGCGATATTCTACCACTAGTTGAAACTAATTATTGAAGAAATTGAGTCTAATTGAGTAAATATATCTAATTTTTATCATTTTCTGGTTAAGAACCGACCCCCCCCCCCCCCCAAAAAAAAGAAGAAGAAGTTTGCCAGTAATTTCTGGAGATCTACTCTTGACACTACACCATTTGACCCTATGGGACTTAACACTCATGGTATCGTGATAAACTTCATGCATGTTTTAAGACCTTTGGTCAGTTCACAGTTTGATACATTGACATATGAGATTTTCTTTAAAGTTATCAGTACTATGAATTTTCTCTTAAAATTATTTTAGATGTACATTTATTCTATTAAAGATATCACTGAATTAATATTTCATCTTGAACTAAATATGAAATAACAACATAACCACAGAACGAAGGAGGTGGGCGCAAAAAGAATGCTTTCGGGGACGGGAAACTAAGAATAATTTTAACTTGGTCTAAGAGAGGAAGACTGCAAACGCAGCAATGCCACTTGAAAAGAATATAGCTCTTCAAATGGCATAATTGATTCCTTGTGTAGGTTAGCGAGGTAGTGAAAATATCATTATATTGACACTCGATTTCATTACTATTCGAGACATGACATTTTTCAATTTATTTCGCTTTTGGCGTACAGAATAACTGATACACAATGACAATATCTCTCTCCCTCCTTCAGCCATCCATCCAGTCATTCTTTTTCTCTCTGTATGTCTCCCGGCCCTTCTCTCTCTCTCTCTCTCTCTCTCTCTCTCACTTGATATTTTAATTTACCTCTTAACATTCCTTCTCTCACTCGCTCTAACCCACTCACTAATTCATTTCTGTTTTGCTCTCCCACTCGCTCAATATTTGTTGTTTCTCCCTCTTTCTTATTGATCTTTTTTTTGCATTCACATCAAATGCTTCAACAAACTCATTCCTTTGACGCACACCGTCAGTGAATCCCTCTCTTCATTCGTTCCTATCCAGCTTATCGTGCACGTTGATGCCGGCGCACACCCCCGCCGCCACACCTCTCCCCCCAAAAATACTTTAATGTGCAGTGAAAATTGTCTAAGGAACTTGCATTCATGGCAGTGGATGTGC
>JAVYIG010017670.1:0-24941 GCA_035222895.1 Strongylocentrotus droebachiensis | reverse complement strand
CTCCTATATGCCCCCGCCCAAAATTCTGTATACGAAATGGGAAATAGAATTATTTGTGACATATCACGATAAAATAAAAAGCATACCTCTAGTAGTTGTTGAGATATCACAGTAGCAAGGCTAAAACCTGTAATGACCTCTGTGACCTTTGAATAAGTTGCTCCAAAATAAAATGAGATCGTCTTCCTATAGTGATACATACTATCCTCCATTTTAAAGTTCATATCTCAAGTGGTTCTTAAGATATCGCGTTAACGAGAAAGCGGGACGGACAGACAGACAATGCCGGATTATGCCTCCCGCACCACTTTTGGTGGGCGGAGCATACAAATGTAAGGCTGAATATAATGACAGATACTAAATATATTTCTTATCAACAAAAAAGAGAAATTTAGGAAATTGAATTAAAGAGCAGAAGCAAAATAGTGGAGCCGACATTAAATGTCTAGTGAGTGTGAGAGAAAAGGGTGATCCCTTGGTGAACCGGAGCAGTTCAGGGCATAGTAGGGACTTTTAGATTTGCACGTCGACATAGTGAACTGCTACGTGTGACGTCCTTTTAAGGCACTGGCAGTGCCTTAAAAGGACGCCACAGTGCAAATCTAAGAGTCCCTATTGAGAGCTCATGCAGGCAGATCGAGAGACGCTAGGTGAAGAGAGAAAGAGAAGGGACGGGTGCATGGGGTGGATGGAGAAAGGGTGGGAGCGAGAGAGACAGAAAGAGAGGGAGGGTAAAAGAGAGACGGAGAGAGAGAGAGAGAGAGAAAGAGACAGAGAGAGACACACAGAGAGGGTGAAAGGAAAACAAGATAAAGAAAGAAATGGAATACATAGAGCAAAAGTGGAAGGAAAAGGAAGGAATGCAAACATAATTTCTCTCTCCCTCTCTTTGTACGATAGTAAAATAAACAAACTTTTCCAAACAACTGATTAACCAAAGCACATGCTTCTATCTCCCACCAACCGACATGCAGAAATAGAGCGCCATTAGTCAATAAAATTCCACTAAAAGTGACAAATGCACACGTTTCCATGGTAATCATGGACGAACAAGCATGACGAGGGGGCGGGGCATCTTCCAAACCCGACAATCTCAAGATTCATCAACAACAAATAATTTTCTAAGCGAATGAGGTAAGATGATAAGTCGACGTCCTTGTGGTCTTTAAACAAAACCTTTGGATTTTGAACATCGTCTCCTTTTTACGACCCGCAGAGACAATGCAGTTTGTTGACAATTGATAATTACCATTTCGTTTATCTTTATTACAATTATCTTTGGTTGCTTAAATTGGAACTTGAACACACCCAAAGCATACCCTAAATCTTAGCAAAATCTTACCCATACCGGTACACAGTCATGATCAATCGACACACCACCACGAACATGGGCGAGACATACCGCATTTTCTCGCCATAAGCTTTGATCTACGATTCTGCATAACATTTGATAAAAAAAGTTTCATCTCTTTATCATCTTCTACAGCAACTAAAATATTTCAAAAAGGATCTTTTTATCAACTTTCTTGCAGGCAATTAACGCTCTTTCTTTGTTTTGTACGAATTCGTGATCGGGTGGGAAGAATGGGTAACTCGACGTCGAACGGTAATTTGGAAGCATGGGATATCGTCGTCATCGTCATCCATTTCGTCCTCGTCTTCTCTTTAGGAATATGGGTAAGCTCAAATGATTTAATCTAAACCCTGAATCATAACCATTGATTTTCTTCCTAAATCCTTGCATAACTGTTTTGTTGGAAATTCGTTTGTTATTTAAAACTTTGGTACTTGCCTTCAACCCCTTTGATACTTTTAATTTTCCTTTTGATTTTCGAGAAGAATTCGATTTGAAGTAAATTTATTTTTGTCATTATGGACATCCTGTCCTTAAAACTCTCGCAAATACTCGATTTTCTATCATTATATTCCGTCGTATCTTGTCTCAGTATTTGTTCAATAGTTCAGTTATTTAGTGGGGGGGGGGGGGGGTTGTTAACGTTTAATGCCATTATGCTCCTGAATATTTGTTGTTGATGATAAAGTTTTAGGAAAATCCACATTTGTCTAATTTCAAAATATTTAAAGAGTATGCATCACACGCTCCACTTCATTTACAGCTTCAGGTTGCAAGCCAGGCACGAAGTAATTAACAGAGTAATTAACAGAGTGGTAGATAAATTAATCAATGTATACATAAATGTATAAATATTTAGATAAATATATAAATATATATTTTAAAAGAATCTATACCATTCGCCTATAATCACATTCTCCGTATTCACATCCTATATGAACATGTAATCATTAATAAACCTAGTTAATTAAAATTGACCTATTTGCAGCTAATGTAAATTCAAAAGTAAGTATTATATTAACTAAATATTTTGACAGACAAAAGGGAGGAGAAAGAGAGACAGAGACAAAGAGAGAGAATGGGGATAGAGTGACAGGGAAAGGGAATCAAACAGGCAAAGGCAGAGAAAGAGAGAGAGAGAGAGAAAAAGAGAGAGAGAGAGAAAGAAAGAAAGAAAGAAAGAAAGAAGGGGGCTGTAAAGAAGAGGCGAATAAATGGAATCGGGTTGTAGATTGAAATGTGGTGAACAAAAAGATGGAAGTAGGAGAGAGAGAGAGAGAGAGAGAGCAAAACATTGGACAAAAAGGGGAATCAGGAGAAAAGGTGACTGATAAACGAAAAAGAAAACTAGAAAATGCAAAAGACAAACGGATTTATAAAAAAGAAAAGAAAATGCAGACAATGGAAACTAGAACGATGAAAATGCCACATATGACATAGATGACGATGTGAAAAATTGACGCTGATTAAAAAGGATGAGGAGGAGGAGATGTTACAAAATCAAAATCAAAATGACTCCATATTCCTTATTGCTAGATTTTTGCTTTCCTGTGGTGCTATTGCTCCTGTATTGCTCTGTTTATAGAGAAAGCAGAGGCAATTGGCCCCAAAACAACTTTCTATTGATGTGAAAACCAACCGATAATTTCCGAATAAACAATAGTAGAAGAGTATAACATCCTTCTTAAACACGCCCTCACACTCGAGCTCTCTTCCGCTTAAAACACCCTCATACCATGAACCTACTAAGAACCCACAATCCCACCAAGACACACCCTCACACTACCCATCCTTCTAAATAGAATAAAGAAAAACACAAAAAGTTCACACTGACCCACACTTATTCCTTGGTATGTAAACTGCGGTCTCTATGGAAACTTATCATTTTATCCCTTAGATAAACATGTTCAGATTTTCAGTTATCAAAAGAATTAATGATTAAAATATGCAAATCTTGCTCGAATCACAGTACTTTTTGGTAGTGTCACGTTTTTTAACATGACATTAACGCGTGCACTTAACTGGTCCAGTTAGCACGTCCTTAATTGAACCATTAAAATCTGTTACACCAAATATACGGAGACAATTACTGAATTATGAAAATCTTGTATAATAATGTAAACAGTGGAGAACAAGGAGTAGAAATATGACAAAATATTCAGTCTAAATGATACGAAAACCATTAACTCGAGATAATTGACAGATACTATTCATTATTGGGACGATAAAGAAGGATTTAGTTCAAGGTGCACATTGAACTAAAGGTTAATTGATATCTGAAGTGTAGAGAGTCTACTACTATCACTGTATTACAAACTAATGGCAAACGTACTTCATACCTCTTTATTACTCACTATTACTACATTTACTTACTATATTACTATTAGCGAGCTCTTATTAATATGAAACTCTCACGCAATTCGTGAATCTAGAAATGATACCATCATCACGGCAATCATATTTTGTATATATTTAATTTAAGATTTCGTCAACAAGTCTATACCACGGACTAAACTCAAACAAGAAGAGAATTGTTACACTTTCATTCAAATCATTATTCTTCGAAAAGTTTCCTAACATTAAAAAGATATCCAATAAAAATACAGGCATGAATGGATGTCAGTCCTTTCAGCGGTCCGTTGACGTTTTCAAGATTATTCACCGCTATTTGACAACATAATTTAATCTTCTATTCATTTTCTTCGAAAATCAAACAATTTAACCTACATAAATTTTTCATTGAATCATGGACGGGAAGGCATGAGACATCAGACAAAATAGAAACATGCTATTTTCTTTATTTGATCTGTGAAGGTATCATGATGATGGCAAACAGTCCATGTCGGATTCGCCATTTTGTAATCACGAAATTATTGCGCGAGCACGAACACCTTGAACATTGTTATATGTATACATCATGTTATAAAGTGCATTGTCATTTTCCAAAAATTACTCTTAATTTTGTTAGGTGTGTTCACTTGAATATACATGACAGGTTCGTTTTAAAGTAAAAGTGTTTGCTTTATGATAATTATAAAAGTTTACATGAAGGTGATTTGTTAAATATATATTATGAGTGAACTTGCCAAATAATCGATTTAGTTTAGTCTTGTTTAATTCTATGATTGATTGATTGATTTTATTCCATTTCATACATCAATAATTGTTTGGACAATAAAAGCATAGTTGACAAAGTAAGTTCAACATTATGAAATGAAACAAGAACCTACTGCAGAGGAAAATGTGTTCAGTCTGATCAATTCATATTCGTTATTTTGTTGTTATCCATCTGTACATTTATCTATTCATTCATCTAAGTAATAGTATCCACCTAGCAAAGTGGGAAAGAGCTTTTCAAAAATTGTTTATTGCAAAATGTTTTGTAATAACAACACTATAACTGTGGTGCTTAGGAACATTGGAGGCCCAACAAAACGTTGACTCCAACTTACAGCTTCAATAGATCACATTAGATGTCTTTTAACTAATATCCGTAGTATGCTCATGTACTTTATATTCTATACATTGGTTAAGAAAACGTTTTTGTAACGGAATACATTAACGAAATTGGTAAAAAAAAAATATATCTTCAGTTTTTTTTATTCATGGTGTACTCATTTAAATCATTATAAAGTACACATCAAAAGTGATTTCTTATCATCATCTTGGAGGTGTTGTGGTCTAGTGGATTCACCGGACTGTGGATCGCATGGTTCCCGGTTCGAGTCCCGCCGCGGCACTAATGTTCTTTGGCAAGACATTAATCTACATTTGCAATACTCTACCCAGGTGAGGTAAATGGGTACCCGGTAGGAAGAAATGCTTGAGCACCTTTTATGGTAGCTCAGCTAAAGCCGGGGTAAAAAAGACATGTTATTATTATCTTCATCTGTTTAATTCTTCTATTTTTGCTTCACATGCGAATTTACTGGCATTGTTCAGTGTGCATTATTGAATAAACATGTATCATTTACATGGATATATTGGAAGGGAAATTAATATATTCAAACCAAATCAAATCTAAAATAGTTATTTATTCGTGCAACTATCTATCTATCTATCGATCTATATTTAACTACTAATCCATTTGTTTTCCTATTCCCTCCATCTTTCTCGCAACAGATTAGTGCAACATGGTTTTCTTCCTATCTGTGCATTTCTTATCATGTCATAACAAAACAACAGCAAAAGTTAGTTTTATTTATTGGAACATATAATCTACAAGCTGAGCTTTTCAATAGGTTCCTCACATTGCACCCTGTATAAACCTACTATTCAATACAATAAATTTCGACGTCTTTTCAAAGAATTGGTTATATAAAAGTGTGACACTTTTAGTGTATTTCATATTATGTTCTAATTTTGTCAATTATGTGAATTCTTTTTTTGTGAAATGTGAAACAAATAAACTTGAAACTTGAACTTGAAAAGTGTTTAACTAGTAAATATTGATTTTGCATTTGAAGACATGCCAATATTAATATTGAGAGACAACCATGTACCAGAAGCGCATTACCCACGACAACATTATTCGGTTGTTATAGCATCGAAAGTAGGTCGCTTTAAACCTACATTAGTGAGATTAAAGACAAAATTGCAACTAATTACAAGACTTCGTTGAAGTAGCCTACATGGCGTCAGAAAGAAGCATAAAGTCCACGATGACTTGTTGATTAACGATAGAGAGAGAGAGAGAGAGAGAGAGTTGACAAAAAATCCTTAAGATAGAGACATAAAAAAGAAAGACATATCAAAAACACATTGACGTTTCTATGTATAGATTCCCAACATCACGCATTCATAACGACAGGTTAATATGGAGACGATATTTATGCGACGGGGGCCGGGGGTGGGGATGTGGAGCTTGATTTTTCGAGAAGGTCGTGAAGTTGGTAAAAGAGAGAGAGAGAAAGCATCAACGCAAATGAAAGGAAAGAGGTCGTCAACAATTGCGATTTGTCAGCAAAATTTTGAAATTGTTATATCTGTTGACAGAAAATGTTAACTTGGGGTGTGTCACACGCGGCCTTTACCCTGTCTAGCCACGCCCCTAATGAATGGCATCTACAAACAATCCACACAATGGCCCACTTCAACATTTTCACATTAAAAAAGGGGGTAAACGCTTAACCTAATATACCATCAGTTACAAATATTGCATACTCCTGTTTAAAATTGATTCACGACCTTTAAACACGAACTGAACTCGTGGTTATCGCATCATGTACGTGCACACCTTGGTTCTGCTGCTCTAGAATAATCCCCATATTGTTTGTTAACTCCTTTTCCCTTTCAAGATAAGAATATTGACACAATGAATGACATTAATCGTCCCATATCATTTAGGGGGTAAATCCTATAGTATAAGCCAAAGTCAAAACTATTAGGACTGTTGTTCTGATACAAGTAATAATTCTACAAAAGTTACAAAGACAAAAATAACCTCTCATAATAGGCTACGTACTTTTAACATAATATCACATAACACCCAATTTCTAACAGTTACTTAGTTACACATTTCAAGATCTTGATAAACCCGAGTGTACGTATACTGGTATCTGATAGTGGCCCACATTATGACAAAATAATTTTAAGATGTCTCTCATTATTTTGACCGAAAGTTCAGAAGATCGAAGTTTCACAAAATCATTGAAGATCAAAGGCCGACGGCTTTAGGTCCTCTCCGAGGGACCTGGTAGTGAGGATTAATGCCTTACCAAAGGGCACTAGCACATCGCCTTTGTTTCGAACCCGGGTTACCGGATTACGAGACCACTGCTCTACCGACTGAGCTATCCCCGCCCCCCCCCCCCCCCTCCCCACTCAGTGTTATTTAGGGTACGCATATGCTCGTACCCTCTTTTTGAAAGCACCCCCTATCTGAGGACTGCCAACATTTCCGAACCCCCCTTTCGCGGGCTTTTCGCGGGCTTTTCCTGCCTTGGAGACCCCCCTAAATCAGGAAAAATGCTCAATGTACCCCCCTAAATTCGGAATCATTTCTCAGGAGTCCAAAGAGTTGAGAGAAAAAAAGAAAAACACCCCCTTTTTAAAGAAATCTCCGGGTGAAAAGTCAAATACACCCCTTTTTTTACAATTCTCGGGCCGGACTATGTCGCACGAAAAGTACCCCTTTACCGGACATTTTGGCAACACGCATGCGGTCATTCCGACCTCTGAGTGGGGGGCCGGGGAGCTATCGCGCCTCCTCAAAAAAACAAAAACGTTGCGTTGGCCGGGAGTCGAACCCGGGTCAATTGCTTGGAAGGCAACTATGCTAACCGCTATACCACCAACGCTTCATAGGTACTCATGATATTTTAAAGATAAAGATCAGTTATGGTCACGCGATTGCATTGTGAAAGAAACGTTGTGGAAGCGATCAGAAAAGGTTGATCATCTAGCATATAAGTATTGGTGTGTACTGCAAGGTTCTAGAATCATCAAAATGATAAGAAATTTGGCCCAGTCTTCGTAAAGTTACAAGCACTGCACACAGAAAGATGTATATGGGACTACGCACACGTGCGCGACACGTGCGTTTATCTCTTACACACCAATAGATAAACTAATTTACTAAATATATCAATTATTAGGCGGTTTCCCGTCAAAATTATTATCATCATGTATTAGTCAAAACATATTATTTCACATGATTGGTAATGAGAGCTTCCATTTCATTTTTTGAAATTGGGGCGTTTCCAATAGGGGAAAGTGGGGCATAATGGAACACTTAATTTCAAACTTGCAATATGACGTCATCAACGACACAAAAACAGTAAAAATAACAGTTTCAGATAGATGTTGTATGCACTTTATTATGTCAACGAAAAACCGACAAAAACCACGGTAAAATTGCAGAGAAACTCGAAACGAATTTTACAAAAGAAAAATCCAACTTGCCCCATCCCTGAGGCACTAATGGCACTCCCCCCGGGGCAAAATGGATCTACGGATCCGTATTGCCCCATCAGAACTCTAACGTTCTATATTGAGTAATGTACCTAAAGTAACTTTAAGCAAACTTGGTGGGCAGAGCTGCATAATGAAAGCCTATAGTAGTTTCAAACATTTATGGGGCAAAACTGGAAAGGTAATCGTAATAAAGCCTGATTTAAAAGTAGAAAATGTAGACTTGTAAAATGTGCACTACACTCTCAATTTCTTAGACTGGAATCTGGGTCACATTTTCGTTCTGATACAACCACTAGTCACGTAAACTAACTGCTAGGCACATACTTTGAATTCAACTTATACATCTAAAACTGGCTGGGAAACTAGAACAACTATCGATTTGTTTTATGAACCAACTACTTTCAGAATGGAACATGAAACATTGGTAAACAGGCCCCTATAAAAAGGGCGAAAACAGTATTTTGTTTATTTTTGTGAATTATTTTACAAGACAAAACAAAATTAGTAATGTTGATTTTTATTCCCTTTATGCATGTGTTGTCTCTGTGATATAATGTCGCCATAATTAAAGCACCTACTGGCTCAACAATGAATGATATTTGAAAATAAAGAGTGGAAAACGTTTAACTTATAAAAATACAACAAGAAAATCCAAATATAATGATAAAAATACATATGCATACACACAAGTGCACACGCACATTCACTCAACCATTCAGTCTTTAGGACCAACAGGGACACCATAACATTGGAGTGGTTTACTTTTTTACATTTTTATTTGAAGCCGTAAACCCTTGGCATTTGCTTAAGTCAAGCTTTCACAGGATATGTTATTTTCAATTGGGGCAAAACGGAACCCTGTTCCATTTTGTCCCGTACCTATATGGTCCATTTTGCCCCAATGACATATTTTTTAATAAAAGTTTGCGTAGAAAAGACCTGAAGCATAGTTGGCATGCAAACAGGCGAGTCTAACGTTGATATCTTTATGATTAATATATACAAATATTTTATTAGAATCGATACCAAAATTACCAAATTTCAGCCATATGAACATCCCCTTACTTTAGATTATGAGGCTGTAATTTTTTGGATGGGATCTTACTCCGATGTGCCTCGATGTAACCGGATGAAAATTCAGTGCTGAAATTATTTTGGCATCTTCTCTTCTTCAAAGAATGTGCACAGAGGGCGACATTTTTTAACATATGCTAATTTCAAAGTTCCATTTTGCCCCCCTGGTCCGTTATGCCCCACTTTCCCCTACTGGTCCTTTAAGGTGATTATTTAATATGGTTCCCTTTTTCAAACCTTTTTTCAAAGAACGAATGTCCACAAGACCGCAATTTCGGTTTCGAGGCCCACAGTACAAAAGGCTCTCGGTCTCGCGCTGTCTCTGACACCTACCTGAATTCCATGGACTACACCGAAAGTTAAGGAGATTTAAATTCAAGGTCTAGCTTACCTTCTGTCTCGGAGGCCATGAGGCCTTTCGGGTTTCGATCTCGAAACAACATCAATTTTACTAAAGGATATGATTTCTTTTTTTTGTCCCATTATTATTATTGTCAATTTGTCATTACTCAACAGTATGGTAATGAAATGACGTATTCCATCAGTTTTCCTTCTTTGATTGCTTTTAACTCAACTTTCAGAATTTGATTTAAATCCCTTTTCAGGCGGCATGGGGTGGTGGCAAAGATTCAACGACTGGGTACTTTCTTGCTGGTAGAGAGATGTCATGGTGGCTTGTAAGTAACAAATACAATTTATGGTTGTTATAGATTGATTTCGTCAAAACTTTACGAATTGGCATAGCAGTTTTTTAATGTTTGGTAGGAAAAAGTTAGCATGTTTAACTTTCTGAAAACATAATAACAAAGTTTCATATATATTGTACATTGAGTGAAAAAGGCTCCAGCTGATTTGAGCAAATCCCCTTCTATATATTATGTTTTGTTTTTGTTTCATTTCCCACATTTTTTTAAAAATTCCACAACTTTGGTATCTCATTATTACGATTATAATTATACTGTAATCTTCTTTGTACTTTCATGTCTTTCGGATCCCTTTAAAAGACAAGTACACTTGCATGTGTTAATTCGGATTATAAGCAATGTTGCTATTGGGTATGCTTGAGAACATTTTGTATATAAGGTGACGTTATCCTCTGTTGTTTAGAAAAAAAAATGAATTTATGATCCTAATCTAGGTGGGACTTTCACTTTACGTCACCAACATCGGCAGTTCGACCTTTATCGGCGTAGCGGGAACTGCATCTGTGTCAGGCTATGCCGTCATATCCTATGAATACTACGTAAGTATGTCTTCCTTTGAGAAGGTGGCCTCATGCCCGTCGCACACACTGCGTCACTAGGGACTTTTAGATTTGCACGTCGACGTAGTGGACTGCTACGTGTGACGTCATTTTAAAGCACTGCGATAGTGTGTGTTAGAATGACGTCACACGTAGCAGTCCACTCTGTCGACGTGCAAATCTAAAAGTCCCTATTTGCTGACGTAGGACTGCGTCAAAGATTGGCGCAGTCTTTGGTGTACCTTTTTAAAATTTTATTGTAAATAGATGCGCCAAAGGCCTTCAAGCGCTTGATAATTAGTGTATAAGTAATAACGCAACTGAAATGAAGCCTCGTTTGAAAAGGGTACTAAGGATTGACTAGACTTGGTGCGAACGCCTTGCGTCACGGACGCGGTACACTTTTTTGACTGTCTGATGGGATAAGTGAGAGTCTGGTCCTATAGACCAGTTCATGGTTAGCACATATCCCAAATGACCCCCAAATACCCACAGATCTTCAAAACATGAAGAGGTTCCACTTTGTACATTTTGAAATAGCCTTAGTTTCCTCTTTTTAAAGAATAGTTCCACCTGTGTATCATCGAGTTCACTGCTTGTGCATAAAAGAATAATGATTACATAACTTTCATGAGCACGTATCCAGAATTCTGTCTCCGTGTATTTCATAATGCTCAGACTGCAACTATGAACTGCGTTGTTAGTGATGCAAGCCTTCTGTATTTATTGTGTATAATCAGGCTGCTTTATATCCTTCGTAAAAGTTTGATTTTAGTAAATGAAAGGAGAGAGGCGTTTCCAGCAAGTACCGATCTTTATCACAAATGTCATTTTATTCTTGGTCTTGGTCTTCATAGTATGTTTCTATTTTTGTTATTTTCTTGTAGGCTCTCATGGCACTGTTACTCCTTGGGTTCGTATTCACACCTGTCTATTTCGCAGCTGAAGTGAGTAACCTGTATTCATCTTTTCGAAGTCAGTGAAAAATAAAAATTGAACGATATAAACTCTGTAAAACGATTTCTAAATAACTATACCTTTGTATAACACTCGATGGAATACTAGTTACTGTCGGTGTCTCAAGACTCAAGTAGCATTATGTTTCTCTCGTGTAAAATCAATTTGTTACGACAACCGTATTTCCAAAATGAGTGATAATAAGAAAGCAAGAATATGCTTGGAAATAAACAACCATGGGACCGTCTAAGATTTTAAGGCATATACCAGGGACTTGGTAGTGAAATATCGACGCATTTTAAAAGGCACTAAGGAATCAATTACAAGACCACTGAGCCATCATGGTTCCTCAGAGAGCAATACAATATTTCGTCGGATTCACGTTTGCGCCAAGATTATTTGTTAATAAATGTACTCTATGTTTTTGATGTCATGAGTTACACTTCCATTTTTGTTTCGCTCTCTCTAGATTGCGACGGTGCCCGAGTACCTTCATTTACGCTTCGGAGGTTATCGTCTCCAGACTTTCATCTCCATCGTCAACCTTACCGTAGCCATCGTCATCCTGCTTTCCGTAAGTCGATATTAGGGACTTTTAGATTCGCACGAAGACAATGGGGATTGCTACGATCGACGTCCTTCTAATGCTCTGCCTTGAATGGAAGTCACACGTATCAGTCCACGCAAATCTAAAAGTCCCTGTTATATTTAAAGATGACGACATTCTTGATACTGCGCAGAGGATGGAGCGCCTGCAACCTGTTTATTTATTTTTCGATGCGCAAGTTTGTTTTGTTTGATTGATTTTATTTCTGCGTTCAAAAATATACAATTTCAAAGTCAAAGTACAAAATTTCGAACAATAACAAATACAATGAATACAATGTTTACAAAAGTAATTAAATGAAAAATCATGTACAATTATATCATTCGATAAACATGTACGAAGCATACAATAACATAAGATATATGAAATATTTTCAATAAATTACAGAGGTAATTTGTAACGGCTGGAAATGGATGGCGGCCTCGTAAAAGAATTGACGACATAACTCTCTTCGAAAAACTGACATAACTCTCTTCGAAAAAACGACATAACTCTCTTCGAAAAACAAGTGTATATGTGACTGCTATACATTCTTAATTTGACATACATGGAATCAGGCGCGTACGCAGGATTTTTCAAGGGGGGGGGGAGGGGTTTAACGTTTATAAATCGGGCCGAAAATTTCGCAACGACTCAGCCAGCCGCTGAATAAGCGGGGTAGTCCATGGGCCAGACCAGATATTGGTACCATCAGAGGTGGCAAAACCTTTGTACTTTTTTTTTGTTTGTTGGGCATATATACGTGTAAAAAGTTATGATAGCATTTCCGAATGTACAGCTTAGTCATATAATCAGCAGTTTCCATGGCAACACTAGACCAAAACCGGTATTATTCAAAGAAACAGTTAAAGTCATTTAAAAATTATAAAAACACTTTTGAATGCGTAAAAATGTACAGTTCAGAATACCTCACCATAAAGGAAAGCAATGAAATGCAAATTACATCACCATTTATAACGGTTGCCATGGTAACGACCCCAGAATGGCCTAAAATCAAGGATTTTGGAGTAATTTCAGTAATATATTACACAATATACTCATTCAAGACAAGTTAAAGTCCCTTTTCCAAAATAATGACACAACTATATGACTAATACATCATATAAGCCAAGAATATGCTATATAGTACATTCCCATTGTTACCATGGCAACATGAATTAGAGTTAACAAGATGCCCTGTATGGTACTATATGCCATATTTTGGCTATATTTTGGCATTGGAGAGCTGTTGAAAGTTTATTTTGGTGTCTATACCCAGGTTTTCAGGCCCACAGAATAAAAGTTTAGAATACCTCACCATAAAGAAAAGTAATGAAATGCAAATTACATTACCATTTACAACGGTTTCCATAGTAACGACCCCAGAATGGCCTAAAATAAAGGATTTTGGCGTATTTTCAGTAACATATTAGACAATATGCCCTTTCAAGACAAGTTAAAGTCCCCTTTCCAATTTAATGAAACAACTATATGACTAATACATCATATAAGCCAAGAATATGCTATTTAGTACCTTCCCATTGTTACCATGGCAACATGAATTAGAGTTAACAAGATGCCCTGTATGGTAGTATATGCCATATTTTGGCTATATTTTGGCATTGGAGAGCTGTTGAAAGTTTATTTTGGTGTCTATACCCAGGTTTTCAGGCCCACAGAATAAAAGTTTAGAATACCTCACCATGAAGAAAAGTAATGAAATGCAAATTATATTACCATTTATAACGGTTGCCATAGCAACGACCCCAGAATAGCCTAAATTCAAGGATATTGGCGTATTTTCAGTAACATATTAGACAATTTGCTCATTCAAGACAACTTAAAGTCCCCTTTCCAAATTATTGAAAAACTATATGACTAATCTATCATATAAGCCAAGAATATGTTATATAGTACATTCCCTTTATTACCATGGCAACATGAATTAGAGTTAACAAGATGCCCTGTATGGTAGTATATGCCATATTTTGGCTATATCTTGGGATTGGAGAGGTGTTGAAAGTTCATTTTGGTGTCTATACCCAGGTTTTCAGGCACAGGGAACACAGCTAATGGGACCCTCTCGGCCTTCTGGATGTATGTGGACATCGTCAAGGTTATGCTAGATCTGGTTCGGGCATCTAGAGAGGGTGTCTGCATGGGTGCTGCACCTCGCTTTCATTCGTGCAATGATTCCCTGGTGCTTCGCCGACGACAAACTGAACTAAGCACGCTTTCTTCTCTACTATAGTTATTATGTACAAATGTCCCGGCTGGCCAATTGATCACCCAGATGTGCATGAACAATTCATGCAGGGCCAGAGATTTTCTGTACAACTTGGTAGGACCTCTTTGGCAGAATCCCAGTCGACCAGAATTGAAGAAACCATCAACAAGGACACACAGACCACTGGGGTGGGGGGGACAAAAGGTTCAGCCTAAAACCAGGAGCTGACAGTAGGTACTACCTGACATCTGAGTACAGAAGGTCAGAAGCTCATATTATTTTGAGGGAGTTGAGAGACATGGTCAGCAAAAACAGTTTACAGCACTTCAATCATCCGGACCTGCAACTAAGCCGGATAAGAAAAGATGAGACCGATGTTCGTTCATTTGTGGAACTAATCAAGACAGCTGAGCCATGATGAAACAGAGTTGGTCAACTTGTCTATTGTATCCTGGCCCCACAAGATATTGCCAAAGACCTGCTGAAAAATTACAAAGTTGGAAAAGAAGCATACCGAGAAGATCGTTTGGAAAAAGAGCAACCCATGGTAAACTTTCATGACAAGATGAAAAAAGAGAGCCTGATGACCTTCCTCAACATCAATAAAAAGCAGGCTGGTTACAAAGCTAAAGGGAATCAGGTAATCGTGAAGGCAGACCGAAACCTCTTTGGGCGCATGCATGATCATCATTGCTCACAGCAGAGCGCTATCTATTATAGAGGTTTAGCACGCCCACTCGGACCAATACCGTGGTCACTGCGCAAGACAAACAGGGCTGGAGAAAATTGTGTCACCAGCAGATTTCAATCTGAAGCCTTCAGCTTGTATCATTGATAGAATGAGCCTTGTCCATAGACTCAAAGGGGGTGACAAGTCATTTGCACATAGCAGATGCTGCACTGACGCTAGCTCTGCACGAAGGCACTGATAGTGCCAGGACTGATGTCGTGTTTGATGTCTACATGGATGAGTCCATCAAGAATGCTGAGAAATACAACAGAGGTTCCACCGCTGAAACACAGTGGAAGAACATTGCACCTTGTCACAACATTTTGCAGTGGAAAAAATTCCGAAGAAACCCTGAAAACAAAAATAAGCCTAGATTAATTTTTGGTCGATCAGTGGAAGCAGCCTGCAGAGAGGGAGAAGCTTCATAATAATTCACTTTGTGTGGCAAGTGGAGAAGCACTGTGAAGAAATCATAACTCTGAAGACAAAACAAGAGGAAGCTGACACACGAATGCTTCTTCATGCATGGCATGCTGCGGAGGATGGATACGGATCCATAGTAACCACAGCCGAAGACACAGATGTGCTGGTAATCTGTGTCTGTATTATCACGATGTCCCATGGTGTTACATTTTCCCACTGTGCCCTCATCGTTTCCATTCCGTCTGCATACTGGTCCCTTACCACTTACAGCGTGCTCGATCGTGCCAGCTAGTGTCACCGTGTTGGCCTTTCCCTCGCCGGGTCTCACCAGAGCCCAACTGGGTGGGTACCTGCTGCTTACCACCCGAACGCAACCATAAAAGAGCCATTCGCTGAACATTCGCTTGGCCTTGAAGACGTCACCCACGGTATATGAAAGCTGGACACTCGCCCTAGCTACCGGTCACACTTCAGTTCTCCAGTTCACGGATGTACCTCCTCATTGTTCTTCTCAACAATTAATCATAAATCTTCATAATTCTTCATAATGCCTACACATGGAAGCAGTGGCGGCAGAGCGACTAACAAATTAGAGGAGGGGGGGGGGCAACAAAAAGGGCACCTACAAAGGGGCACTTTAATAAAGTAATAGGTGCACTTGTCAAAGTAAGAGGGGCAATTTTCCTATGTACAAAGGGGCACTTCTGGGGTATTTCGAAACTGGGGAGGGGGCTGTGCACACCAGCCCCCCCCCCCCCCCACCGGAGCTGCGCCTTTACATGGAGGGAAAGCAGGGGGAGGGGTCAAGCTATAGGAAGCTCGATCCGCAGAAAACAACAGAGGAAGCATTTTTTATACAGTAAAATATGGAGTCACTGTGTCTGGCACGGTTTCTGAACGGGCACAATGTAAAACACGGCAACAGCTAGGCCGGTATGGAGACGTTACGAGGACGGTGGAATGGTAAGATGACGTTATTAGGTCGTTAAGAGAGCGGTTGACCGTTAATGATCGGTGGGGGCCCGGTATGAGGCGGTGGGTCAACGATGAGCGAACGGTGAGAGCCCGGAGAAAGCCCGTAACGAGGCTGGTATACAGTAACAGCCCGTTGGACAAAATATGACACATCGATCGTCACGTCACCGTTCTCACTGCCCCACGAACGGCCTCGTACCAGCCCATCTGTCCTTATACCGTCCTCTTATAGTCCTCATACCGGGTTCTCACTGTGTGCCTCCGCTTGTGCCCACACGGCGAAAGTTTTGGGCATGCCCACAACTTTTGCAGGGTCTCGGCTGGTCTCTTTGGCCACTAACAGGCCCTTACCGTGCGGGTACATTTATGTTTGCAAACTTGCAAGCTTTTTGGGTGAAGATGTCTGCCAAGCTCTAACGCCTGCCTTTACTGGCTGCGACATAGTGCGTTTGCAAGACGTGGAAAGCTGGGTGCACTTAAGCTCCTGACTTTAAGCATCTTGGTGAAGAATGGGATGTTTCAACAACCTTAATAGACGAGATACAAGAGTTTGTGTGTCGAAATGTATGCATTCACATCCACAATCTGATGAGACCGGATCAATGAACTCCGCTAGCACCTCTTCTTTGCAAAAGGAGGAGAGGTAGAATCCAGCCAGCTACCTCCATGCAAAGACTCTTTGCGCATGCATGTTCTTCGGGTGAACTACATGTACCAGGCTGCAATATGGCGACGCTGCCTTGTGTGTTAACCCGTAGTCAAAGATCCAACGACCTGTGGGTGGAACACAGATGGCAACGGCAATCTGTCCATAGAATAGATAGCACAGCACCGGAATCTGTGTTGCAATTGATGTCCTGCAAGTGTACTGTGCCCGTGCCTGCAAATTTCCTGTCTCGTGAACCAACTGAAATGCACTAACATGTGCAAATTAAAGACCTTCACAAACCAGCAGGAAGATGATGAAGATAAAGAAGTGGCAAAAGTCAAGGTAGACGATTCAGACACAGACTCATGATAATTTAAAGTGAGATGAATATATTTTGTTCCAAGAGAAATGTAGGAAACAAATTTTAAATAGTAAGATGACGGCGTTCCCTTATTAACGTGTTGACTGCAGGAGTAACTTTTTGTCGAAGTCAGGATGAAAATACATGTAGTAGATGTTGCTTTCTTCTCTCTTGTCAACTCAGGATGAAAACAAATAGAGGTGTTGCAGACAAAAGAAGAGTCGGTGACCGGTGATTGTGTGTAATCTATTTACCACAAGTCACCAGTATCTAATTGACAAATAAGCTGCCATTATCAAAGTCATGGTGACAACTTAGGGTAGGCTTAAAATTCCAGATCACATGGAAAGGACACTTGAAGGTTAAACTCGAAGATGTACTAGATATATTTTATCAGTTACATCATTTTGAACAATCAATGTAAAGTTTCAAAGGCATATACTTGTTTTTTTTTCTGGCGTTGAAAATGTGAATTAATTTGTGTCCAAATGGACTACTTAAATTCAATCACACCTTTCTTTCAAAGAGAGTAAACAAAAAAATAGGAAAGAGAGGGTGTGACAAAATAGTTTCTGAGACTTCGTGCAAACCGCCTGTAATATTTCTGCCCAAAGAAGGCGTTTTGATAAACAGACACAAATTTTCTGGAATTCATATTTACCTTTGACTCATTTATTCTCATTTTGCTCGTAGTATTCTTCGGGATAGTTTTGATACAATAGCAAGCAAATGGTCATTATTGTGATGAATCTGTGCTGGTTCCAGCATTGCATACAATCAAATGAAGTTTTCTAGCATCTAATGTAGTCATGACAATGTTATATCTTTCTAAACCCTAAAAAAAAGCTTGTAATATGCAGTGGCAGAATACTTTGATGGTCATTTTGCTCTGATTTTATGCAAATGTATGGTGTCCTATGTTAATTTCCAAAATAAAGCTTTAGCTGTGTTCCCTGTGCCTAAAAACCTGGGTATAGACACCAAAATTAACTTTCAACACCTCTCCAATCCTAAGATATAGCCAAGATATAGCCAAAATATGGCATATAGTACCGTACAGGTCATCTTGTAAACTCTAAACTCTAATTCATGTTGCCATGGTAATAATGGGAATGTACCATATAACATATTCTTGGCTGATATGATAGATTAGTCATATAGTTTTTCAATAATTTGGAAAGGGGACTTTAAGTTGTCTTGAATGAGCAAATTTTCTAATATGTTACTGAAAATACGCCAATATCCTTGATTTTAGGCTATTCTGGGGTCGTTGCTATGGCAACCGTTATAAATGGTAATATAATTTGCATTTCTTTACTTTTCTTCATGGTGAGGTATTCTAAACTCGTATTCTGTGGGCCTTAAAACCTGGGTATAGACACCAAAATGAACTTTCAAATGCCCTCCAATCCCAAGATATCGCGAAAATATGGCATATAGTACCATACAGGGCATCTTGTTAACTCTAATTCATGTTGCCATGGTAACAATGGGAAGGTACTAAATAGCATATTCTTGGCTTATATGATGTATTAGTCATATAGTTGTGTCATTAAATTGGAAAGGGGACTTTAACTTGTCTTGAAAGGGCATATTGTCCAATATGTTACTGAAAAAACGCCAAAATCCTTGATTTTAGGCCATTCTGGGGTCGTTACTATGGCAACCGTTTTAAATGGTAATGTAATTTGCATTTCATTACTTTTCTTTATGGTGAGGTATTCTAGACTTTTATTCTGTGGGCCTGAAAACCTGGGTATAGACACCAAATTAAACTTTCAACAGCTCTCCAATGCCAAAATATAGCCAAAATATGGCATATAGTACCATACAGGGCATCTTGTTAACTCTAATTCAGGTTGCCATGGTAACAATGGGAAGGTACTAAATAGCATATTCTTGGCTTATATGATGTATTAGTCATATAGTTGTGTCATTAAATTGGAAAGGGGACTTTAACTTGTCTTGAAAGGGCATATTGTCCAATATGTTACTGAAAAAACGACAAAATCCTTGATTTTAGGCCATTCTGGGGTCGTTACTATGGCAACCGTTTAAAATGGTAATGTAATTTGCATTTCATTACTTTTCTTTATGGTGAGGTATTCTAAACTTTTATTCTGTGGGCCTGAAAACCTGGGTATAGACACCAAAATAAACTTTCAACAGCTCTCCAATGCCAAAATATAGCCAAAATATGGCATATATAGTACCATACAGGGCATCTTGTTAACTCTAATTCATGTTGCCATGGTAACAATGGGAGTGTACTATATAGCATATTCTTGGCTTATATGATGTATTAGTCATAAAGTTGTGTCATTATTTTGGAAAAGGGACTTTAACTTGTCTTGAATGAGTATATTGTGTAATATATTACTGAAATTACTCCAAAATCCTTGATTTTAGGCCATTCTGAGGTCGTTACCATGGCAACCGTTATAAATGGTGATGTAAATTGCATTTCATTGCTTTCCTTTATGGTGAGGTATTCTAACCTGTACATTTTTACGCATTCAAAAGTGTTTTTATTATTTTTAAATGACTTTAACTGTTTCTTTGAATAATACCGGTTTTAGTCTAGTGTTGCCATGGAAACTGCTGATTATATGACTAAGCTGTACATTTGGAAATGCTATCATATCAAAATATTATGTATAGATATAGGGCATTTCAAAATGCATAAGTAGATCTTGCCACCTTGAGTGGTACCAATAACCCAAATTTCTGGTCTTGGCCCATGGACTAGGGGGGGGGGGGGGGGGGGGGGGGGTAAGAGGACACTTTTACACTTTTTTTTTTTTTCGGTCTTGAAATTTGAAAAATTGACATTTTGCTCCGTTGGGGGGGGGGGGGGTAAGGTCACCTTTTTAGGTCAGCCATGGGAATATTTTTTTTTTTTTTTAAATATTTTTTTAATAAAAACAAAAAAGAACAAAAATCCAAAGGGGGGGGGGGGGGGTTTACACACAGAAAAATATCAAATGCGCCTGCATGGAATGTTCATCCTTTATCAAGAAAATATTTTCATTCTCAAAACGCAAGAAGTGTTCAGAATTTGTACCTGTCCCTCCCCCTCTCTCTCCCTATTTCTTAGATGAAAGTGAGTGAGGTACCCGGCCCCCCCCCCTCCGAGAACGGACGGACCCCATGCGTGTTACCAAAATGTCCTTTTCGTAACAAAAGAAAAAGGTCAACCCGTATTGACTTTACACACCGGACTTTTGCTGAAAATGGGGGGGGGGTGCTGAAAAAGGCTCGTATAACAAAAGAAAAAGGTCGACCCGTATTGACTTTACACACCGGACTTTTGCTGAAAAGGGGGGGGTCGCTTGGAACACGCATATGCGTACCCTAAATAACACTGAGTGGGGGGGGGGGGTGAGGTACTACTTTCATGGAGCGCAAAATCCGATATTTGACAACCTTTAAAATCATCTCCACATACCTTGTAAAACATTCTAAAAGTATGTAGACCACTCACCATTTTACAAATAATAATAATAATAGCAAATTCTTATATAGCGCTTTTCAGGACCGAAGTCCGAAGGCCCTCTCAAAGCGCTTTACAGATATTACCCCGGCCATCGGATTCAGGCTTACCCGCACACAATTAATGCACATTCTCCACTCCCTGTGGAGCATTCCAGCCAGGCGTCATTCCTTGTTCCTAACGCTCAATCATCCATCCTGTATCTGTCTTGAATCCATGACAGGGCGAGATGTACGCTGGCTCGATCGTCATCCAACAGGCCTTGGGCTGGAACATCTACACCTCGGTGATCAGTCTCCTCGTCCTCACCGCCATCTACACCGTGGCTGGTGGGCTCAAGGCCGTCATCTTCACCGACGCTCTCCAGGCCGTTGTCGTGCTCATCGGCGCTTTCATCCTTATGGGCCTAGGTAGGAGTCGGAGAAGATATTCATTGTCAAAGATGTACAATATATATTACACCAAAAACCGTCGTACCTGACCTGGATGTATCAAAGATTTTGTTAAAAGCTGGGGTCAGTTGAAAATAAAAACATCTATGATAAGCAAAGGTTTAACAACAAAGTGTCTATTGGGCCCAAAATTGGAAAGGGCACTTAAATACAATTCGGGGCCCATGGATGCTCATTTTGGGGCGTATTAAATGTATGCACGATTGGGATTTCACATCCTGAATCTTAAACATATTGAAAAAAAATCGTTTCCATACATTTTTAAATCAAGAACCATTTATTCAGATCCTTGGAAGTGCCATCTGTGCATCAAGTTATTCCTCTTCTACGAAAGAATATTTTACCTGAAATCTTTTGATCACATGTAAAACAGTAAATGTTAAAAAAAAGTTCCTGTAAGACAGTTTAGACAACGTTTATAGCGTACAGAGTCAGATAGTGATTAAACTTAGAGTTAAAATAATTTTCATTTAAAACTTTTATAATAATTATGCATTCTTAATGCAGCCATCGCCGAGATCGGCGGAATCGGGAACCTGCGTCTCCTGTACATGACGGCCATCCCCAACACCACACAAAAATACGCCAACACCTCATGCGGTATACCAACTGAAGAGACCTGGCACATCTTCCGTAACGCCAAGACGGCAGACCTACCCTGGCCAGGTGTGGTCTTTGGAGTGTTCATCCTGGGTGTTTACTTCTGGTGTACAAACCAGGTCTGTATCGGAAGCTGTTCCTGTGATCCAGGTCATGGACCTGATGTCGGGGTGTAGACAACGAACGGGAACATTAGTGATCTAGAGCATGTGTGTGTAGAGAAAGAGGGGAGAAAGTGAGAAAGAGAGAGAGAGAGAGAGAGGGGGAGGGAGAGAGAGAGAGAGGGGGAGGGAAGGAGGGACATAGAGTATGATAATGCACAATTTTCGGACTCCCCGGGTTTAGTCTAATTACTTTGTAGTTTGTATTAAAGGACTCCATGTTTCCGCTTTCGCCGTTATTGTCCATCCGTCAAGGTCGGCGGCTACAAAATAATAAAATCTTTATTTTTTTAGCATCAACATCATTATTTTATATATTATTATATATATGTTTATATGAATACAGGTGATTGTGCAGCGTACCCTCGCAGCCAAGAATGTTAATCACAGCAAAGCAGCCTGTATTATGACGGGCTATTTAAAGATCCTTCCCATGTTTTTGATGATCTGGCCTGGTATGATTAGCAGGACCTTGTTTGCAGGTAAAAGAGAAATTAAATCACATTGAATCAAATCACATCACGTCACGTCATATCACGTCACGTCCCGTCACGTCACGTCACGTCACATCAAATCACATCACATCACATAACATCACATCACATAACGTCACATCGCATCGCATCGCATCGTATCGCATCACCTCGCAAGTTTGGTGAATTATGCCATACAAAATATACGTTTCGCATGGAGAATGAAAAAAAACTTGTCCATAAATATTGTAAAACAGTTTGATATATTGTCTTCTCCATATAATAAACGATTATCTCTTTCAAACTTTCCCTAAAATCTTGTTATTCATAACGATAAAAACGAATCAAATAATTTACCTCATTTTCTGCAACGAGAGATTATCCATATGACGCGGATGGCGCTATTTGTGTTTCAGCATTAGTCCCCTCTCTGTGTTTTTCAACCGAAGGGAAAGAACGGAAATAATATTTTCAACATTTATTTTTTTCTTCTTCAGATGAAGTTGCCTGTGTGGATCCTGAAATCTGTGAGAGAGTTTGTGATAACGCTGCAGGATGCTCAGATATCGCCTACCCAAAACTGGTCGTGGAATTGATGCCAACAGGTAGGTGATATCAGTTGCAGATAGAGGGGTCTCTTGACCAACAACAAGAAACGAGGGGAAAAAAGAGAGAAAATAGATAAAGACAACTAAAGAAACAACATAACCCAAAATAAAACAAAACATAACAAATCAAATATGAGATAAACAAAAAAACACTTTCATATTTGAGAATAGTTATTCTCTCAAAAATGTTGACAAGCAAAAAAAAAGGGGTGTGGCTTTAACATTTTTTCAGAAGATTGTTATTTCTCTGAATAGATAAATAAATAAATAATATAGAAAATATTAATGAATGAAATGAAATTGGCCGGGCCGTGCAATCTCACATATCTTTTTTTTTCGGGGGGGGGGGTGTAATAATGGTAAGTTACAAGCCCCCCGCTCCCCCTAAAAAAAAAATCACCACCACCAACAACATTGATAATACATGCCATTTTTCATAGGCTTGAAAGGTTTGATGCTGGCGGCCATGTTAGCTGCCATGATAAGTTCGTTGACCTCCATCTTCAACGCCTCCAGCTCGATGTTCGTCCTCGACATCTGGTACAAGATCAGGCCGACATCGACCGAGCTCGAGCTCGTCATCGTAGGAAAGTAAGTTGAAACACGGAGATGGATCACAAATCACAATATTAGAATAGAAACACGATCGGAACTACCTTGGAAAATGAAATTATGCCAATTACCAATAGTCTAGTGCGTATTGAAATGTGCGAACAAGAGAATTACGTTTGACCCATTCCGAACATGGTTTCTATGGGACATACGGTACACCATAGGGTAGTCCAGAATATGGCCGGTTCTTCATATTATATCCCTAAAAATTGCAAGGTAATTAAATAAGCTCCTAATTATCAGCTTACTAGTGTTATCCTGTCACTATAATTTTTTTTCTCTCTCTCTCTCTCCCTCTATCTCTTTCTCTCACCTCTCTCTCTCTCTCTCTCTCTCTCTCTGACGTTTATTCAATCATATAAGGTACAAGTACATAATAACATGAAATAAAATAAAGTAGGTCCCCTTTAATTGATCCACATGACTCCTCTTCAGATTTTGAATCCTGTTACTGATGGTGGTAGGGGAGTTATAGATTCCCGCCATCGAGACCTGTTGTTTAGGGAAACTCTTTTCGTCCACATCCAGTTTATTTTATATACTTTATCTATAGTAGTTAGCATGGTTATTTTACGTGACATAATCCATCAGAAATACAATGTCAGCAACAACAACAAACACTTCCTTCATCGTATTTACCTCTAGAAATGTATTAAACAAGAGGATGTAAATTAATATAAATTGTTCATCTTCAGAGTATGTACCCTGGTACTGGTGGTGGTAGGGGTGCTATGGATCCCCGTCATCCAGGCTTATGGTTCAGGCGAACTCTTCGTCTATGTGCAGTCTATCCTCTCCTACCTCTCGCCATCTGTGTTGGCTTGTTTCACAGCCGCCATTTTCTGGGGAAGGGTCAATGAATTCGTAAGTTTTCACACATTTTATCTGGAATAAGTAAAACACTACTACTACTACTACTGCTACTACTACTACTACTACTACTACTACTAATAATAATAATAATAATGTATTAATATATCATTTTCCATATACATATTCAAATGCGCTTTAAAACTATGGAATTAACAGAAAATGTGAGTTTTGAGAT
>JAVYIG010017669.1:0-24945 GCA_035222895.1 Strongylocentrotus droebachiensis | reverse complement strand
GTTTATTTATTAAAAATGAAAAAATAAAATCTTTCTATGTTTAGAATTCAGAAAGCCCCCCCCCCCCCGCCCGCTTATCCCGAAAGGTTCATGAAAGCAGTAGGCCTACTCCGTTAATCGTTTATTTATTTGTTATTTCATTTGTAAAGGCTGTTATGAATGACTAGTTTACATCAAAAAAATGAATTCTATATATAGAAAGAAATGGATATTATTTTTATTTGACATTTTTAGGTATTTATTGAATTTAATTAATTCATTTAATCATCCAACCATGACAACGTACCACTCCAAAATTATACCAAGTGACTTAGGATAAGACGCTCTTTCATAAGATGTATAATAATTTCATGTTCATAAATTATTTTAAAATAATTGGTAATTTTGTTATAGGTGTAAACCTTTTTTTGTCTCCATTGTAGTAACGCCGCGGCGTTACTACAACTAAGACCGTAAAGTTTGAATATTTTGTCTTGTCTCTTTAACAAAATGAAATTATTGTGACAATACGGTTTATTCTTGATAGATAAAGTTTATATCTTCTCAGAACTTTTACATTAATCCATCTCTCTGACTTTTCAGACGGATCAATGAAATTCTGAGATAAGATAAAAAACTTTATCTGTCAAGAATAATCATAATTCCACAATCACTTCATTAAAAAAAAAAAGAGATGAGAAAATACTCCATTTTATGTGTAATCATGACACTAGTGCCACTGAATTGGCAACGTTTGTGTCGGTTTGGCTGTTTTAATGATATATTATTTTGTGTAAATTTTAGAGGATTAGAATAGATATTCATAATTGTATTCATTTTTAAATGTCATTTTCAAAATGTACACACCAAGATGGTGGAATGCGACCTCTACAAAGTCTGCCTAAAAATGTGTTCTGCATTTAAAGAGAAATCAGGGCATCGTCTTATGAAGAGTTGCGGTTGATTCAAAGCAATCGCAAATCTTTTAATCAACCGAAAGTTTGCAGTACCCTATCCCTCATGTACATAGTTGTGATTGCTATCAATACACCAGTTTACGGTTAGGGGCGCCATTTTAATTTACGAGTAAACAAACCAAATACACCAGTTTACGGTTGTATCAGTGCGCATGCGCAGACAGTTGAGCTCGGGTCATTGGCCCTGAAACAGGGCCAATAACCTTTGACCAGTGGTATTTATGCGTAAATTAAGATTGCGCCCATGCAAATGATGATGTGCGCGCACAATGCAGCGCGCGCGTAGGCAGTGATATCATCATATTTGCATGGGCGCAATCTTAATTTACGCATAAATTACATGACCTCGAGGTCATTGGCTTTGTTTAAAATGGCGCACACCACCGTAAACTGGTGTATTACCCAAAGGTATTACCTCTAGAGGTCAGTGGTTTGTGCGTAATTAGATTGCGCCCATGCAAAATTATGATAACATCAAAGCCTGCGCGCTGCGTTGTAGCGCTCACATCATAATTTGCATGGGCGCAATCTTAATTTACGCATAAATACCACTGACCTCTAGGTCATTGGATTTTTTTACTCGTAAATTAAATGGCGCCAATACCTGTGCATGCGCACTGATGTAACCGTAAACTGGTGTATAAGGGAGTTTACAGATAGCACATGGTACAAATGACCCCAATTATCCACAGATCTTTTACACATGGAGAAGTTCCACTTTGAGCATATTAGAATAATAACTGCCAAAGTCTAGATGTGCTTCATGAATACCTTTTGTTTGCCCTCTTCAAAAGAATACTTCCACCTGCGTATCATAGAATGTACCGTTGGTGAATAAATGAATAATGTTACATAACTTTTATGAGCGCATATCCAGTATTCATCTCTGTGGGTTTTATCTTTTCGGTACAAATGACCTTTATCTGCCCATGCGCAGATTGTATCTGTAAACTCCCTTTAATTGCAAATAATGAGTTGCGATTAATATCAACTCTTTGTGATAAGGAAGCCCAGGTGACAGTGTTCATTCTCAGATATACAAGCACCACCAAAAAAAACAACCTGTGACCAATTTGTTTAGTAAACAACTCATTAAGCTTTATTTTTTCTGATCATACAACGATATTCTCCGATAAGGCCATAGCAATAAGACTTATGAGGTGTTGCAAAATAGTTGCGATTGGTTGCAAGTTGCAAAATTTGCAACTGATATTTGCAATCGAATGCAACTCAACTTTCTTGCAACGCCCAACTAGTCTCCTAAATTTGCTAGGATTTGGTAAGGATTACATTTTTAACAATTAGATTAAGTTAAAAAGATATAGCTTTTATTTCCCCCCTCTCTCTCTCTCTCTTACTAATGGGGCGTTGCAAGAAAGTTGAGTTGCGATCAATTGCAAATTTGCGATTAATCGCAAGACAGCTTACGCTTGATTTGGGGATTTTGCAATGGATTGCAACTTTCTTGCAACGCCCCATTAGTACATGTTTTATGCTTCTTCTAAACGGGTTGAGTTAGTCCTTACGGTCTCTAGAGTATTATTCCTCATCTCGTAAAAATGACGCATACTTCTGTAATTTATATATCTGTTTGGAACCATGCCATCGTATAATCTATTTAATAATAATACTCTTTCATAGAACCCATAGATTACTTGACATCATTAATGATTCAAGACATACTAAAAAGTTCATGAATACCAAAACACTTTAACCAAATGAAAATATTTTGTCCGCTATATATAACCATGTAAAAATGAATTGGAGAGGAAATAGCCAAAACACAAAAACAAATGATATAAACACAGAGTGAGGTGGCAACAAATAAACAATGTTATACAAAATAGGGTTCTCCCATAGACCTACACGTGACCCTTCAAACCGTGCGAGGGAGGGATGCAGCCACGACCAACATTAACTGCGTCTGTATATTTATGTTTTAATGTTTTTTTCTTCTTCTTGTTTCTTGTACTGATCTTGTTGGTGGTTCTTCTGTTAGTATTTTGTCCCTCTGTTGTTGTTTTTTGCTGCAATTCACAAAACCTGGTCAGAATTGTTAATATATTATTGCATGGCATCTGATTTTGTTATTCAAATGTTATTTTTAAATGTGCTATATAATATAAAGATATGAATTACAAGAGATAACATTTTCTTAGATTAGATTATATACACTGTCTATTTACAATTTATGTATTTTTATGATCAGTGTGTTAAACAAAAATATGTATCAGTTAATTATCAATTATGGTATGATATGCTCCAAGTACGTACTTGGAGCATATCATACCATAATTGAAACTTTGTAAACAAGAAAAAGAAAAAAGTTTGTAAAAAGATGTTTCGCTAACATAAAAAAAAAAGCGAAATTCTTCATGACCTCACTTTTAGAGCTCACTAAAACGATATCTGTAATACACTTCTGATACTGCAAGGTCAGGCGGGGTTTGCTTTCGGTCTGCATCTCACGACCACTATGAGGAGGAGTACGACGACGTCGAGACAAGCTAATAGTTTAAACGTTGCGTCATAAGACGAGAAGTGATCCGCAATCTTGCCTGCAAAAACAATGAGAAAAATTTAAATAGACTATGTTCATACGAATACCAATGAATGAATCCTTTACATTACATTCATTTGATCAATCATTAGTTGCAATGACGAACCTTCGTCATTGCCTTGTTTTCGTTCACATTCTGCCCCATTAATATTCTTATCGTCCAAAAATCACATTCGTTTTGCACGTAGTGTTTGTTATTCCTAGTTAGGTGCTTTCCTCATGTCCTTTTCATTTCAAATTTCATAGGCATAGTCCCTAGCATCTCTTCAAGGTCACCTACTTTTTCGATTTTGGAAATCACTCATGCATAACCATCCAGGCGCCATTTTGTCCGTTTCTGGTCCATTTTAAGGCCTTTCTTCCTTCCTTCCTATCTCCACTATCCTAGATCCTACACACTTCTAACAATTTTCTCTAGATAGTCTAAGAGATGTTCTTTAATCTGCGACGTATAACCTGCCCTTCAAAATGCCATCTTCATACTCAAAATTCAAATCTGAAACCGTCTCCGTCAACAATCTCTCAAATTCTTGAAAAAATGACCCCTAAATAATCTAAAACTGCCATAACTTTCTCATATAAATTCCGTTTTGTATTTAAATCACACAGTATCTTTATTTCATAATTGCACATAGCCATGCCAAATTTCACGCTCTACTGGCTTTGCAAAACGTAAATAGCGCCCTCTAAAGTTCTGGGAATTGGCTTTCTTTCTATGGCCGTATCTCCATTATGGCTTGGTAAATCCGTACCCTTTTTTGGATTTAGATACTTGAAGATATGCCCTTTCCAGCCATATACAAAATTATATACCCTATCACTGACCAAATTTGCGAAAATTGCCCTCCAAATTCGCCATTTTCAAGAAAATTCCGAAATAACTTCAACTTGCTCTAAAATGGCGATCTTTATACCTACGTCGTTGAAACATAGCAGACACATGTATCCATATACGTGACAACTGTCTGCTAAATTTGGGAAATTTTAATAACGTCGGCGCAAAGTTATCGCCAAAAATGATGAATTTGCTATGCATTACGTAATAGCGCCTTTAATGCGTGCAGTACATTGCGTGCAGATGACAATGGTGTCAAACTGACCGCAATGAAGTGCCCTTTCGAATGATACCAAGTATGGTATATGTTTACACAGAAAATTGTGAGTAAATCGCATTTGAACAAGGGTAACTATACGAATTCCGCCCGATTATAACACTTATCGGCCCTGACGTCATTTTTTTCAGACTACTTTTCGCCCCCTAAACATCCTTTTTTTTCCTTGAAAATTTGCAATGACATTCCGAGATGCAATACGCAGGGCACCTCGTGGCCTGATTTTTGAAATTGGTCAAGGGGGCCATTTAAGACGCCATTTGGTCCTTTAAATCTATTTTACATCACATGTTTCGATAGGATTATCATAGAAAAAAAGAGAGTAGTTTACAATAACGACCATGAAATTCTCTTTCCAATGATACCATATACGGCCCATAAAGAGACATAAAGAGAGAGAGAAAAAACAATTTAACTCCGGTCATAATACAGATCCTCTACGTTTTCCGCCCATGCATTACACGCATTGTCTATGGGGCAAATCGGGTTCACGCTTTTGACTCCTAGAACGATCTTGATTGCAATGACGAACGTGCAACTCATCCCATTTGTTTTTGCACGCAGTGCTTGCGAGCCCTTTCTAGGTTGTTTCCCCTATCCCAATTTCTTTCAAACATCGTAGGCATAGTCACTACCATCCCATCAAGGTCACTATTGAGGCCTTTCTTTCGCCCTAACTGTCTCCAATATTACAGAAGCTAAAGACTTCGTACAAATTGCTCTGGATAGTCCGAGAGAAGCTCTTTCGTTCGACACGTAGAAACACGGCGTCATTGCACGCATATCGTTGTGACACGATTGCATTTCTAGTTTGTTTTAATTTCATTCATTGTGTTATCTTGTTAAAACCTGAGCGGAATGTTCTTTTTCTTTAGAAAGAGTGATCCACAATTTAATCCAATCTATTTGTTCAAAATTAACACGAGGCCCTTTAATCACTTGATGCGCAATTAAAAATTCACTTGTGAAGATTCTTTCCATGACATATATTGTGTAAGTGAGTATTCATTTGATGATGACTATTCGATTTCAAGACATAGTAATGTATATTAATTTGAACCCCCCCCCCCCCAAGATTGTCTTTGTCTGCATACAGATCCCTATAATTGCTGCTTTCTTTCGCCATCATTCTACTACTTGTCTGATTTTGACATCTGGTATATGTCTTCCTCCAATGGGCGTGGCCTTGCTATCCAAGGCTACTAGCAACGCTCATATGTCAATCTATCCCACAATTACCGGTATGAAACTATACTTCAAACCTACTAAAATATTTTAGTCCTCATTCTTTCTTTTCTTGTAGTAAACAAAATTATAGGTTTTTGTATAAAACAGTTAGAACAATTCAGTTCTTAATCATGTCATAGTAATTGAATTCCAAAACAACGGTAAGAATTTTGGGGAGGGTGCAATATTAAGATTAGGCTGCTCTTTTCAAATCATTATTTTTGCTTGAAAGTCCCACTGTCCTACTTGTAGCTACTTGCTCCCTCTATACAGAAAACTTCCCCAATCGGTGCCTGTTCGTCCCCCATGATCCTCTTTTTCTTATGTTAGTTGAGAACTGAGTTAATGAGATAGCCACCTGTCAGTGACCTCGCTGTATGGTCTAATCCCTTCTGGCCCAGTAGTATTGACGGTCTTTAATGAAGGTTATGAATCGGATTTCAAAAACTTTCTGGAAGCATCATGCAAACAATGTAAACAAATATTTTATTCAATTAAAATTATTTTAAAAGGCAATTTGTTTTAATTGTGATTGTTTAAGGAAATATATTTGTATGGCCAATTTTTAAATAGAATTGTAGTGATTCTTTACCACATAAATAGCCGCCAAGAAACACCCCGAATCCGATAAATATTTGGTCGACAGCAAAGGCAACATCAAACTTCTCGGGAGACGCTCTATCCCTCACAATCAGCTGATGTAACACCGACCGAACTCCTATCGACATTGCGGAGATACATGACGTCGACAACATGAAGTAGTAGTTGACGAAATAAACATCGCAAAGAAGAGCGGCGATGTTCAGGATTGTAGCGAAGAGATAGAGAGTGACAGGTTTGACGAGGCTGTTGGTAAGGACGCCTGCCGCAACCCTGCTTAAGGTATTCCCTATTGCAGATGAGAAAGTGATGATAATGGTGTTCCGGACAGAGATCCCCCTCTGCAGAGCATGAGGTACAAGAAAATAGTGCCAACCGCTCCAAACCATACCAATCGCGAAATTTAAAACAAGTATCACATTGAACACAGGATCCACGTAAAAATCAGATTGGCGAAGGCTGTTGGCGATTGTACGAACAACTCCAATATCGTCACTGTTGTCACCTTTCAAGAAAAGTCAATTGTAAAGGCAGAAAAATGAATAAAAAGGTAAATGAATATAAAAAATACATTTGGCATGTTTTTCCTCTTAAATTTCACAGTACACATGGTTCATGAAGGTCTAATATTTTAATACCAATTATTAAAGATAAAATGATACATAAATAGACGATATTATTTAAAATTCCCCTCTTTTCACCAAGGCCATTATATCATTCAAAGAGTAGGAAATTGTATGAGTATTAAGCTGTATATAATTAGTTTCCTGGTCTCTTAAAGGCACACTGTCCTACTTGTAGCTACTTGCTCCCTCTATATAGAAAACTTCCCAAATCGGTGCCTGTTGGTCCCCCATGATCCTCTTTTTCTTATGTTAAATGAGAGCTGAGTTAATGAGATAGCCACCTGTCACAGTGACCTCGATGGCTCGATGTGTGGTATAATCCCTTCTAGCTGCAGTAGTAACGCCTACCTTTAACACAGTTAGTCTTTCGAAACCCTCGACCGTTTCCAAAAGAATAAAATCTGTTTCCGAGGTGGCGCAACTGAATTATCAGTCAAATTATTTATGTTAAAGTCTGAAAGGGTAACATCTTGCTGACAACGAATTTATAATTTATGCCAGTCTTCTTAGACTAGACAATCTCGGCTACAGCACATGAGACCGACAGCCCACGAGACTTACGATGTAGGTCTAGCGAATCTTCTGACAAACTGTCACCATGGCCGAAGGCCTATGAGACCAAAAGGACACAAGACCGACATGCTGGACTTCTTGGCCTTTGGACATCATTTTTAAAGGTTCACGAGACCGATAATGTCGGTCGCATGAAACTGCCGGTCTCGTGGGCTGTCGGTCTACTAAGATTTTCCGGTCGAGCTCACCTTTTGTGTCCTGACAGGTGCTATTTTCGCATTCTACCCCCTCGTTAAACCTTGGGGACGAACTTGGGACACGTCGAAAACCTTTTCTCTGTTTGCTACTCTCATCTGTATACAACTTAATTGCCATGCCAACTGGGATAATATGTGCCATCATAGCACTTATGATGAGCAGTCCACCTCTCCAACCGTAAGTTTCACGTAAGAATTCAGCTAAGAGCGGTAACAGAACCATTCCGGCACCATATCCAGTCAAACCGAGGCTGTAAAGTAGGTTGAAATTCTCCTTAGCCACACGGTGCAATGTCATGGTACAACATATCATTACTATACCATTTCCAAGACCTGTTTAACATCAAAGAGAAACATGTGGGACGATTTACATTGAATTATTATATCTAGATATAAAGCATAATCACTCAATTAGATATACGCCATGTTTCAGAGAAGGTATATCATAATGTATCAATATTCTAGCTTTCTGATTTGGCAGAGCTGCAGACATTCAGCTATTAGGGACTTTTAGAATAGGGACTTTTAGATTTGCACGTTTTCAGCTTTGACTGCAACGTGTGACGTCATTTTAAGGCACTGCGCATGCGTCACGTCGTCTCAGTCGGCGATCGAGAATGCGTCAACCTTGATTTTCCTAAATCTAGTACAATACTAGTATATGCCGCGTGCGCATAAAATATACAGTTCCTCAGGTAGACAAAGGAACATCCCTTCCCTGCTATTATGTAAAAATGTGTAGAACAAGTGTCACATGCATATTCACCTGTTCTACACATTTTTACATAAGAGCAGTGATGTAACCAAATTTAATGCATAGGTCTTTGTGAAGTGCCTCAATACAAACTATTTCATCCACCTGTTAAGAATAATAGTATTTCAATATACAGAATCCTAACTGCATACATTAGTTGTTGCCACGTTGGACAAACATTATGGCTTAAACTACCTATCAACACTTAATATATGTAGTTGCATTCTGACTATTGAAATACTACTGCATGCGCAGTGCCTTAAAATGACGTCATACGTTGCAGTCAAAGCTGAAAACGTGCAAATCTAAAAGTCCCTATTGTACCGCTAAGTCTAAATTACCAGACAATAGCGAACACTATAGCGGGCAGTTGCTATTTTGTGCCTCACTGAAACAATTATAAATAAATGCACATAATGTTCACAGTGCAAACGCACAATAAAATGTCATCAGTACGCAAACTATTTCTTTGGAGATATTCGATATTCGAGAAACGAGAAGAATGATTTGATGAGAGTAAGTTAATTTCATTCCCCTTCGAACTCTTTCCGAAAAAAATATAATGTAATCAACTGTAAGGTTTAAAGAAAGAAAGGAGTGTAAGCATTTTAAGTAGGTTCAATGTACAGTTTCTTACCGGTTATTGACAGATAGATTGCTATTTGAGCGTTGCTGGTTGCCATGGATGTCAAAGCCACGCCCAATGAAGGGAGACATGTACCAGATATCAAAAGCAGACGACGAGTCGAATGGTGACGATAGAGGGCAGCAATGATCGGACCTGTATGCAGACAAGAACACTCTCAGGGTATTATAATTGATATACAGTGTCTATTTATATCAAATAGTTGTCATCAAATGAAACTTCATTTAGTAATATATTACAATAATATTATTATCATCGATCATTTAGGAGCGCTATAAACAAAACCAAAATACCATTGAGCTTTCAATACAAAAATAACAGATTGTGAAAGGAAACAACCTTTCACAATCTGTATGATTCAGAAAATAGGTAAATCGTATTAAATTACGAAAGGAAAAAAGTACGTTTTTAAGGATCTTTTGAAAGTGTCAAGTCAGGTAAATCTGTTGATGGAAAGGGGGATATTGTTCCAAGTTTTCAAATATTAAATGTACACTGTATTTAAAGTATCATTTACGATCAAGGATCTAAATCTTCATTTGAACAGCCCTTGTCATGGTTTTGTTTAAATTTGACTTATTAAGGAATTCCACTGGTTTTATCTTTCCAAGTGGGTCCGTTACCGATTATGAGAGGAATATGCTCAATTGCTCATTACTGTTATTCCACTCGAAAATTGTGAAAAATGAGCTTTACTTCGAGAAAAATCCGCTCAAATGACCCTTAAACATGGGTAGGGGTTTCAAACCAAATCTGAGTGCCCCCCCCCCGGATTAAAAAAATTGAATTTGTTGGTGCTTTGAAATAACCATAGTTGCCAAATGTGCAAATTCTGTGATCTATATTGTTATGGACTGTTGCACATTTTATGATGTGTAACCCATGTCATACAGTTTGGTAGCAAATCAATTTGTAAGTAATTTTCAGTTCACTCCTGAGTTTTACACTTTAGAATTAAAGTGACTAAGTGAGTATAGTTGAGTAAAGTTTCTAAGAGCTTGTAGTTACAATACATGTACCTGCTTACTTTGGCTGAATTAATTAAATAGATCCAGAGACGTACCGTTTGAATATGACAGAGCTGCAATATGATTTCTAAAACATTAATGAACTCTGATGGTATATACATAAATAATGCTTATATGTAATACATAAAACATGGTTTATTATGTCAATATTGTTTTGGAACCTGTGCTGTGAATCTGTTATTAGTATTTTTAGTAAATAGAACATTGAATACTATACTATACAAATCATTCTGTCATTACTTTTCATGTGAGGTCACACAGAGAGGAAAATGGATGGTAATATCCATCAAGAAAACAAGATAACAAATGATACTTAAAGATAAACTCCAGTTCTGGTAAAAATAAGAAAATTAATTCTCACAGAATCAAACGAAACTTACACTGAATGTTCAAGATTACAAATAAAAGACATGTGCCAAACAATTTTGGAAGAAAATGTATACTGGCTGAGTAATGAGCATAGAAAGACAAGGAAATCAAGGTAGTACCAACCCCGACACCATGTGTGTTGTCCCATATATAGCTTTCTGTGTCGGTGCTTGTTAGTTTACCAAGACTCGGCCGAATTTATTATGATTTTGATGACTCCAGAACCTTGCAGTGCACACCAATACTTACATGCTACATGATCAACTGTTTCTGATCCATTCCACACCTTTTCTTTCACAATGCAATCGCATTACCAGTACTGGAGTTTATCTTTAAGGAATGTATGATACAGTATTCAATTATGCTTGTGATGGGGATGTATGATAGGGGCATATGTGACTTATGTGTTCATATGCATGAGAGGCATTTAAATTTACATGTCAAAAATCTTTTTTTGTTTGTAATTAATTTCATTCATTACTTCATTTGGTATTACTGTGTGTGTGTGTGTGGGGGGGGTGGGGCTTAACTGCATATACATGTAGATCTTTGTGTGGTAGGGGTGGCTGTGTGTGAATAATAAAATGAGCATGGTATACAATTTGTCTCTTTGCTGATCGTATGATTGGAAACTACTGTATGTTTATGTCATTTTCGCTTCATGGAGCTGGTTCCGGGGGGGGGGGGGTGAGGAAAGCTAAGGGGGGGGGGGGAGGTAAGGGGTTATGGAGCATGTATGTATGAAAGAAAGATGCTCACTTGATAAGACTTACGCCCGAAGAGAGATGGAAATGATTTTAACCTGATGATCGATGAACAGGCATTGCCCTACAAGCATCGATGGATTAAAGTAAGTAAGTATGTGACTAATAATGCCATCCCTTTGGAAAACTTGATAAATACACAAATGCATCTGATTCTATGTTCATACTGATATCAGGTTTTATGAGACTTTTTACCAATATGTATACATGTGTTAATTAAGGTAGTATATTAGACATCAAACTTGTATACGATTAATCATCAATTCATAACATCACACTTCTCAAAACACAATTTTGTATGCACAATAAGCATATTTCCTGCAAAACATGCCAATAAATATCTCTTATGGTTGCTATGGAGGAAAAGTCCCTAGCAACCAATTCTTAACTTTTTCTTTGTTTTCTGCCGTAATTAGTTACTGCTCAAGTTTCAAACGTGGGAACGTGTCATTTTTGTTTCAGATACACATTTCCAAGATATCTAGTACATGTTTAGGTACTTCCCAGACGGAGACCACGGAATTCAAAAACTAAGCAAGAAAACAGGCATCGGCCCATGGTCTGATATGAATAATTGAGATTACATTCTCACCTGGAAAGTGGCAGAATGCAACGAGGAGACCAAGAGCAATTCCGATATCCGTCGATGTAGTTCCAATACTAATGTTGATATCTTCCAAGTAAATTCCAATGATCTTGATAATACCTATACTACTGGATGTCCTTAAGAAGGTACACACCACCAGAGGTAAACTTGGAGAAGTTAAAATCTCATGAAAACGACCCATGGTAGGCTATGGTCAAATCATTACACCAAAAATGAACGTTGTGCTTCACTTACATGTATGGTAGCTGGTTAACTCATAGCCTGCCATTAGGGACTTTCAGATTGAGTGGACGAGAACGCGACGAACGCCGACTGATCATGCGTATCAACGTACTCAACTGCCCATGTTGACTACAATTAGAAATCTTTTAGATTGCACTCGACGATATACATGCATGCAGGAAGTAACACTATGAATATGACGGACAAAGAAAGAGGACAAAATATACAGTTCCTCATTCTACAACAATTGCTGTGGTAGACAAAAGAATATCCCTTCACTGCTATTATGTAAAATGTGTAGAACAGGTGAATATGCATGTGACATCTGTTCTACACATTTTTACATAATAGCAGGGAAGGGATGTTCCTTTGTCTACCTGAGGAACTGTATATTTTATACGCACGCGGCATACTAGTACATTGAGCATGTTTATGTAAAGGCGCTATATAAATATAAATATGTATGTATGTACTAGATTTAGGAAAATCAAGGGTGACGCATTCTCGATCGCCGACTGAGACGACGTGACGCATGCGCAGTGCCTTAAATGACGTCACACGTTGCAGTCAAAGCTGCCGACGTGCAAATCTAAAAGTCCCTATTATTTAGCGTTACCTGTACCTGAGAGGTGAAAAGCAAGCTGAATCACTGTATAAACGTACCCTGGGTCAGGGGCCCATCCGGCAGGCGGCCAGGGCGGGGGCCTAATTCGTGAGAAAATATTTAGCGGCGCATAAGCATTTGGGGGGGGGGGGTGGGGGGTTGTGAGTTTTTTTTTAACTCAACGACCACCCCCCCCCCCCTCCTCCTTTAGCAAAACAAAACAATAGTAAAATTGTGGTTACCATCGTTTTTTGTTTTTTTTTGGCCAGGGGTGGGGGCCCATTTTACTTTGAAAAGTGCCCCTTTGCTGGTAAACGCACCTTTTTTCTTTGATGTGCCCTTCACCTTTTCTTTCAAATGCCTCCTTTTAACCTAATATGATAAGTGCCCCTATCCATATTTAGTAGGTGACTTATTTATTTTGAATAAAGTGCACCTATTCCTTTGAAAAGTGCCATGTTACAAATTATTTCATTCACCTGTTACACATAATTGTATTTCAATAGTCAGAATGCGCTTTGCATACATTAGTTTTTTTTGTGAAGTATGATGGCGTTAAAGCACACGTAGTCAGTGCAAATAGATACGGACGTGAAACAAAAATCAAACGGCATACTCAAAAGTGCAGTGGCGGTTCCGAGGGATATGAGAGGCAGGTGCGCCCATTAAAAAGCAATCTGGCAAATGTGTTTCCACAATTGTGGTCCTGCGCCCCAAACGCCCCACAGCACCTCAAAAGGTGCTTATTCTACCCCCCCCCCTCTCTTCACACACCCTTTCTCCCTCCCTCTCTCTTGCGCCCACCTGTCTACACAATCTTGGATCCGTCTTTTTGAATATGTAATTACAAAAAAGAAGTTTTGTTTGCCTTTATTCAGATTTTCATAATTATACAAAATGATAAAGAGGAACATATTTGTTCTTATTTCGGTATAAACATAGTACATTGTCTCATACATTATAAACACAGACATATTTCAAAAAGATCTTCCCTAAGTACTAAGTACCCAAACTAAAATAGTATATCTTCAATCAAGTATACAATTTGTAAGTATTACCGTCATCTCTTCCTTCTTTTATATTGAAAAATCTAATTGTTTTTCTTCTCTCAAATGGCAGAATCGTATTACAATTTGTATACTTGATTGAGGATATACTATTTTAGTTTGGGTACTTAGTACTTAGGGAAAATATTTTTATTATTCACACCACGTGACGGCGCCATATTTCTGTTCTAAATCCATTCATAGGCGCAGGATCCTCAAAAGAAGTAAACATTTTCCAATTTCATGCACCCTTTTTAACCTCTGATAGGAGCCCCTTTTACTTTGAAAAGTGCCCCTTTGCTGGTAAACGCTCCTTTGTTCTTTGACGACAAAAATGCCCTTCCCCTTTTCTTTCAAATGCATCCTTTTCACCTAATATGATATTAAAGTGCCCCTATCCATATTAAGTAGGTGATTGATTTATTTTGAAATAAAGTGCACCTATTCCTTTGAAAAGTGCCATGTTACAAATTATTACATTCACCTGTTACACACAATAATTGTATTTCAATTGTCAGAATGCGCATTGCATACATTAGTTGTTGCCATGATAGCAGGCCGGACAAACATTAGGGATTCTCATAGCCAGGCGCGGATCCACGATTTTCAAATATAGTGTGGTACGGTATGTCACTGAGACAGCTCCCGTAGGATTTTTGTGCCAAAGTTGATTTTTTTGCTGTTTTGGCTTCAAAAGGGTCCCAATTGACCAAAAATGATGGGGTTCAAATTTTCAGACCCCTCCTTCATTTCCTGGGGGGTCCTAGACCGGGAGCCAGTGGGGGTCACCCTAGCACTTCTTACATCTGAAGGGAGGCACTCACCAGAAATGAGATAAGGCACTTATGAGTATGGGAGATGGGCATTTGTCGACGGAAAAGGGGCATCCATCAGAAATTGATTTATCAGAGGTGAAAAGGGGCATTTATGAAAAGGGGATAGGTCCCTTATTAGAAAAGAAAAGGGGCACGATTCAAAATAAAAGGGCAGTTAGCAGAGGTGAAAATGGGCACCCATCATAGATGAAAAGAGTACTTATCAGGAGGGGAAGGGGTACTTTTCAAAGTAAAACGAGCATCTCTCAGATTTGAATAGGGGCAATTATCGGAGATGAAGAGCGCACTGAAGTGAAAAGAATTAACTTCTCGTATATGAAAAAGGTCATTTACCAGAGATGAAAAGGGGTACTTATGAGAATAAAAAGGGACAGTTTTTATTTATGAAGGGCCTCATTTTCTAAATAGCCCTTATCAGATAGGAAAGGGGGCACATGTGTTGATACAATGTGCGCTTATCCGACTTAAAAAGGGGTAGCTTTAAATAGGGGAAGGGGTACTTCTTACAAAGTAAAAGTGGCCCTTTGGGGGTACTTGAAAGTGGTGGGAACTTTGCCCCCTACCCCTGCCACCCGCCCCATCATCTAAAAATTCAAAATAATGTTGTAGGGGCCGGGCGCGGCTTTATCATGAGTGCTTTTATGTGAACCTCTTTTTTATGAATATATTATGCTGGATTCCAACCCAGATTGCACACCCTAAAATGATAGTATGATCATCCCCAATACGCTTGCAGTTCACGTATGCACCCCTTCCTCCTTATCGATCGTTACCGTCACTGCCATTTACGTATGGCCGGCCGGCGTATTTTTTATTTACACGCTAGAGAGGGGAATTTCTCGATTAATTCTAATGAAACCGCTTAATTCCAACCGCTCGCGAAGAGTGTAGCCTGGATCGGAGAGCTCGCTAGTGCTACACGCTAGTGTGGATTTACATCCAAGAGAAAGTTTGCTTAACTTTTTCTTGAAACACTTGAACGGTTATGGAAACTGTTTATGTTTCTAATCTTCAAATATTAATATTATTCTGCATCAAATATAAAACATTGATTTCTATTGTGGTATATAAAGGCACGAACTTACGTTAATACATACACATATTTTTTTTTTTAAAACAAGAAGGTGCACCATGGTAATACATTTTAACAAACCCATCAACTTATTACCTAGACAACTCATCACCATAGCCATTGTAAAACCGTATATTAAAGGTAATACAAAGTTTTGGGAAATTTTGAAAATTGGGTGGATAGTGAATCTTTACAATTTTGATATATTTGGATGCCCCTGTGGATGTATTATAAGCACTAACAAAACGAAACCCTAAAACACTTCTGTTTTCGAGAAAAATTGAATAACAATTTACCGGTACTCCCGGTAAATTTTGATAAATTTCAAATAGCGCCCACGGCCGTAAAGTGGTAGCTGCGACCATGAAAATCTCAGAATATGTAGTTGTGATAAACAATTTCCAAACGGGAATAGCTCATCGGTCGATTTTAGTCAAGAAACATTGTTTCATAGCTAAATTGATATCTTGACCTTGAGAGGGAGCTATACAACATAAAGAGTTTATTATTTATAATTTCATAACTTTAGACTCGATTTCAACCGGGACAATGATCAATGAATATTGTAGGAACGCATATGCTTCCAATATATTAATTTGAACCAAATTCATGGCCCCATACCAAAACTTTGTAATACCTTTAATGATACATGTAAAGTATAGATTGAAGCAATTCTCGTCAATTGGCTGTATCCTGAGTGTGATTTATATAATGGATTTTGAGTAAAATTTGCATCTACCTGTAGTTGAAGAATAGATATAGTGTATAAATTCATTAAGTTGGAGTTCAATTGGAAGGAAGTAACGAGGAATATTAAAGCATGGGAGACTGGGAGATGAGGAAAGCAAGAAGTTAGAAATTGAGAGATGACTCGCGAGATAGCCTTGCATTAATAAATCCTTTATATAATGTTGTCTTGAGAGAAGGTAGACGATTTTTTTTTTAATTGGAGATTAGTGCAAGTATTAGAAATATCGGAAATAGAATTAATGAGAAAGTTAATTTTTATCAAGATCAATACATGGGGGGGGGCACCATCAAATAGGGCACTTTCTGGAATATAAGGTGCACCTACAAAGGGAAACATCAAAATGTAAATCTACCATATCTATACATTGATAGACGTACGCGTAACGCATGTCACACACAGAAAAATGAGAAGAAAAGAGAGAATAATGTTTTTTTTAAAGAAGAATATAGAGGAAAAGGAGAGAGACAGAGAGAGGGAGAGAGATAGAGAAAGAAAGAAAGAAGGCCTACAGATTACATTTCCGACTGAGGTTGCTCGACATGTGCTTAAGAAGTCTGCGGACGAAAGTACAACAATACGAAAACAGAAGTTATATGGAATTGTCTTTAAGAGAGAAAGAGAGGTTATTTCTAAAATGAAATGAAAGGGGCTATGTGACTCTTAAGGAGGAAATTACAATCTCTATCGCTCATGACGACTATTTTGAATTTCCTATTTTTTGTTAAAGTTCAAGAACTTCCTGGGGCTCTGCCCCATGCAAGACTCCCGGCAACAGCAAATTATTTACACAATTTCTTGCTGTCTGCTGCCTCGAGATCACTGGAGCGAAGAAAGGTAACATATAGCAAGAATCCCTATTCAGTGAAGGAGTTATCCCTTTTATTATTAAAGACTCCCGGCAAAGGCTCTCCCCCTGCAAAATTGGAGAGAGTTTTATGTAGTTTAAGCTTCTAACAACCACTCCCGTGGACCTTTCATTATTTACACAATGTCTTGCTGTCTGCTGCCTCGAGATCACTGAAGCGAAGAAAGGTAACAGTGTATAGCAAGAATCCCTATTCAGTGAAGGATTCATCCTTTTTATGCAGATGCTTCTTCTACCATTCTTGACCAGAAGTGCGTTTCAAACTCATGATGTGGGCATCTTCCCATTGAATGTTGTGTCCAGTGTTAAGGGTTTGTTTTGCTACTTGCTGCCAAATCTGAGGGCTATGTTGTGTTCTTTAAAAAGAGGACACAATAGGGGCAGCGCAATTTAAATATCAAGGGATGTATTAGAGTTTTTTTCTATAATGAAATGAAAGGGCTATTTGACTTTCAAGAGCGATAAAACTCTAATCCATCCCTTGAAATTTGAATTGCACTGCCCTCATTCAGTGTGCTATTTTCAAAGAGCACAAAAAGGCTTCAGATTGAAGATTCCATCTCATAAAATTGTCTATAAGAGAGAAAGAGAGCCTTATTTCTGAAATGAAAGGGCTATTTGACTTTCAAGAGCGATAAAAACTCTAATCCATCCCTTGAAATTTAAATTGCACTGCCCCCATTCAGTGTGCTATTTTCAAAGAGCACAAAAAGGCTTCAGATTGAAGATTCCATCTCATAAAATTGTCTATAAGAGAGAAAGAGAGTTTATTTCGAGAGAAAAAATGAAATGAAAGGGCCATTTGACAAGAGCCCTTTTTTTTCATTTTAGAAATAACCTCTCTTCCTCTCTATAGACAATTTTCTCTCTTGAAAGTCAAATAGCCCATTCATTTCATTTTAGAAATAACCTCTTTTCTCTCCTAAAGCCAATTTCTCTCTTGAAAAGGCTCTGCCAGGCCCCTCTAGCTCTGCCATGTTGTATGGATCCATTAGAAAGCAAAATAAGGCCCACTCAATAATTAATATATATTAAAACGTCATAGCGATTCATCCAAATAAGAAATCCACGTAAGAGGCAGTTTGAAAGTTTTAAGAAAATTCCTTCAAATTCCAGGATATTGGGTTTTCTTTTTCAGGAAATTCTATTTAAACGAGTGGAAGCACTGGCGGCTCTGTTTTTTTTTTAAACGTGTAACAATTCTCCTTGGATCAGATATAGACCAAAAACAAGCCTCATTATCTTCAGTATACAAGTGTCATTCGGACCTTACAGCTTTCATAGAAATCGCTTCTGGACCGTCAAAGAAAAAGTTTGAGAACCCCTGGCCTACACATTATACACATCAGGACCAACTTGACAAGGAGAAAGTTATCGATCTCGAGTGTCAATTTTCATGACTTTCTTCATGACTTCTTCTTTGTTCGATTTCTATAATCTCTCCCCCCCCCCTGGATTTGTCTGCTTCCACTAAGACCAACTTTTTTTAACGAAGGGGTGCCAACTAGTACGCGTGAAAGAGAGAGAGAGAGAGAGAGAGAGAGATAGAGGTAGAGAAAGATAGAGGAGATACAAATATAATGTCAATAAAGAGACTAGAGAAAAAACGGGAAAAGGTGAACTAAAGGAACATTTTGCCAAACACATAGAGAAGGAAATGAGAAAGACATCAAAAGGAAAACAAAGCAAAAGAAGAAAATAAAACAGATTGTAAAATAAAGACGTTAAAGCTTTGTGCTCAGGACGGCGCTCCAGAGAGGGGGTGGGGGGGTGGGGAAGATGTCCCCTTTTCATTAATTACTCTATTTCCTTCTGATAAATGCCCCTTTTCCCTTTTTTCATAACATCCTCTTCCCCTTTTCAAAAAACTCATTTTCATCTCTGATAAATGCCCCTATTAAAATCTGATAGATGCCCCTTTTCCTTCGACAGATGCCCCTTTTCCTTTCTTATAAGTACCTTTTTCATCTCTGGTGATTGCCTTGTATGTTCAGTCTTTCACGATTAAATTGTGCTTAAAACCCATCAGGATTTGTTGTTGTTTTCCCATCATAAAAATGTTCGCCCTGCGACGTCACAAATCTTAAAATTGTCTTAATATTCAGACCATCACACCCAACTTCAAAGTATGATTCTTAAACAGTATTATTCAGGCGTGGATCCAGGATTTTCAATAGGGGGGGGGGGGGGGGCGGAAATTGAAAATCGCGCAGACCTCTATTTCATCTGAGACAATATTTTTTCTTCTGGGGGATCCACAAACTACAAGAACTGCTTTTTAGTGGATCCCCCATTTCCTCAGAAATTAGGAATTTCTCGTAATCATTTTATTATGTGTAAAGAGTATGTGTATAGTTACAAACAAAAAAATGAATTATGTAAATACATTTTGTCATGCTTTCTGTAATAATAGATGTAATACCTTTGTTTATCTTTCTGTTGGAAATGAAATAAATATGAATTGAATTGAATCTGAACAAACAAATACTGACAAGGTCATATTAGAAGCACCGTAACACTACCTACAAGCCAAGCGCGGATCCAACGGGCCGATTCTTCCGGCCCGGCCCCCCCCCCCCTATACCCCCCAAAATGGGGTAGTAACTTAATTTTACCTTTTCTTAAAACAAAACCAGCCCCCCTGACCTCCCCCTCCCCCCGATCCCCCGACTCCCCGAACCCCCTTAAAAAGATATCATTCCCCCCCCAAAAAAAAAAAAAAAAATCCTCCCCTCCCCCCCCCCCCGCTCATTCGCCCGTTCGCCGGCTGGCTGATTCGCCGCTTAATATTTTCTCAAGATTTGGCCCCCCCCCCCCCCTTTGCCGCCGGCTGGATCCGCCCCTGGTTACTCACAGATGGGTCGTTACTGTTACCCTATATGACAGATGGAAAGATGTGTAAATCGTTGATATTATAACCAGTTTACGATGCGAAAATGATTCTTCTCCAACTTCCGGATACCAACCTGAGGAATTTTTGTTGCGTCCTACGGGACGCAATTTCTCACTGCTTTTGCAAAATTCGTGCGTGAGATTTGGTTATTTGGTGAGTCCAGGACGCAATAACGCAACTTTCAGCGACACTTGCTTATACATGTATATATTGCTCTACAAAACAAATCTGCCACAAACTTTAGAAATATTTGAGAGGAATAAAGAGATGATACGGTACTCGCTTGTATTATATTTTAAACATAAATTTTATTTTCACCTATAAAATGTAATTATGAAAATAAATGGTCAACATTAATTTTTTTAGTCTTAGCAAGACGTGTCTCATTTGCATTAAATATTGCTTCAGACCATGATTTACGTCATTCAACAAAAATATTGTGACCTGCCAGTGACACAAATGAATGCGGCATCAAAGTATTTGTGCTTCTCTGACCCCCCCCCCCCCCCCCCCCCCCCCCCCCCCCCCCACCCCCCCACTTTGATAAACGTTCCGCGGGGCCTGTGTATATAATATATACGCATAAAACACTGATCTTTAAGATGTCTTCAACGAGACATAGCTTCTTCTCCCCTTGCAAACGAGAAAGAAAACAAGGTCATTAAAAGGGATTTAAGCGACAAATAAATGATTGTGATTCAAATTGATGCCAATCATTGTTTGAATAAGCACTGATATTCAACAGAATCTTCTTTGTAAAAACAACTTTTACAAATCTCAGCCATGCTACTGAGTTGAGACGTTCATTCAATTTAAAATACTCATTAAAGAATACACTTCTCCTAAGCTGAAAATGATCTTACAGCACAATGGCAGAATTGCATGGCTGAGATTTGTAAAAGTCGTTTTTACAAAGAAGATTTTGGTGAAAAGCATTGCTTATTCAAAAAAATCTTTGCATCAATTTGAATCACAATGATTATTTTTCGCAGATCCTTTTATTAAATAACCTTGTTTTCTTTTTCGTGTGCAGGGGGAGAAGAAGCTATGTCACGTAAAGAAATCATAAGATCAGTTGTATTATGCGCATATACATATGAATACAGAACAAAATGTTGATTATCAGAATGTCCTTTTGGAATACCTTTATAAAAAATACCCCATCTTACTTTGCCGATATCACATTGTCTTTAGCTAGTGTCAGTATTAGTATGTGCCAATATAAAGTTGTTATTCTTTATTCAGTTCAATATAATGCTTTTCCTCAAAAATAGTTCCGCTATTTTTTTTAGGGTTGAGACGCTAAGAAATGGTTTCAAATGTACATTACACAAACCCTGAACAATTGCATAATGCCGATGGTGGTTCTCTCTCTCTCTATTTATTTTAATCATGCATTATCAACTACATATAAAGCAGCAACAAAAAGCTAAGGGTTATCTGGGATAGGTGAAAGTGAGAGTTAAAAAGAAAGTCATGTCAAAATGGCGCTTCACCTCCCCCCCCCCCCCCGAAAAAAAAATTAAAAAAAATGAGTGGTCCTCCTCTCCAGCATCCCCCTCCGCTTATCACCGGCCGCAACATTTCCCCCAAAAAAAACTGGACAAATATATATAATATGCTCTTACCCCCCCCCCCCGCTCACTCGCCGTTCGCCGCTAAATATTTTCTCAAGATTCCCCCCCCCCCCCTCTTGCCGCCGGCTGGATCCGCCCCTGCTACAAGCGGGCATAATTTTGGAAGGGGGAGGCTCACTTCACGTCTCTTGTCTGATATCAATATATATCCCGTTTTAAGTTATGCTCGCGCTTGAGCAAAATTTTCGACATTATCATTAGGGGGCTGAAGCCTTTGCCCGAATATCAATTTTCTGGTTTCACAATTTGCGAGGGAGCGATACGAGCGAGCGAGCAAAAATCTGAGCATAAGTATGTTGTTTAAGTGTGATTAATCACCAAAATACACGAGACAAGATATATAAAGAGCACACAATGGGGGCAGTGCAATTTAAACTTCAAGGGATGGATTATATAGTTTTATCGCTCTTGAAAGTCAAATAGCCCTTTCGTTTCTTTTTAGAGTTAAACTCTTATCCATCCTTGATATTTAAATTGCGCTGCCCCTATTGTGTGTTCTTTTTAAAGAGCACAAAAAGCCCTCAGGTTAGGCAGCAAGTAGCAGAAAACGCTCTTAATACTGGACTCAACATTCAATGAAATGACGCCCACATCATTGAGTTTGAAACGCACTTCTAGTCAAGAATGGTAGAAGAATCATCTGCATAAAAAGGATAGGGATTATTGCTATACATTGTTATCTTTCTTCGCTCCGGTGATCTCAAGGCAGCAGACAGCAAGAAATTGTTTAAATAATAAAAGGTCCAAAGGAGTGGTTGTTAGAAGCTTTAACTACATAAACTCACACTCTCTCCAATTTTGACAACAAAAGGTTGTCTTGGGAAACACATCAATCTATATTTACGGATGGGGTACAGGGGGAGAGCCTTTGCCGGCAGTCTTGTAGTCTAGTTCTGGACCCTATGTGATTTTTGTTATTCGCCGACTATAAACGTTCAGCCGAGTGATGGCCGATCCTTATTGACCGCCATATCCCCACTAATCGCGCTAGAATAGGCGCGATGAGTGGGGATATGGCGGTCAATAAATATCGGCCATCACTCGGCTTAACGTTTATAGTCGGCGAATAACAAAAAATCATATAGGGTCCAGAACTAGACTAGCAGTCTTGGGGCGGAGCCCCCAGGAAGTTCTTGAATTAAACAAAAAAATGGAAATTTAAATTAGTCGTCACAAGCGATAGAAATTGTTAGTTCCTCCTTGAAAGTCACAAAGCCCCTTTCATTTCATTTTAGAAATAACCTCTCTTTCTCTCTTAAAGACAATTTTATAGAACTTCTGTTTTCGTATTGTTGTACTTTCGTCCGCAGACTTCTTAGGCACATGTCGAGCCAACTCATCGGCAATGTAATCTGTAAGTGTAAATTTTAGTTTCATGTTCTTCCTTTTTTTTTTTCTTCTCTTTTTCTCTCTCTCCCTCTCTCTGTCTCTCTATTTCCCCTCCATCCTCTATATTCTTCTCTTTTTAAATTATTCTCTATTTCTCTTCTCATGTTTCCTTCCATCGTTCTCTCTTTTCCATAAAAGAATACAATTTTCTCACTTATGATGGCAAAGCCATATCAATATGGCTATGTCATCATAAGTGACATTACATATGGCATGTGTTCGTAATTTGTTATGGGCGATGTACTTTTAGTTGTTAATATGTCCCCCTGTGATTAAATATCTGTTCCATTATTTTAAAAATCCAGAAAAATCGACACTTCGAGTTATTGTGTGCACAAATCAAATGGGAGTTATCCTTGGAGTGTGTGACATGCGTTACGAGTACGTGTGACATCGCACATAAATGCCAGTTGGAGATTCCCATCTAAATACATGTATTGATCTCGATAAAACAAATATATAACTTTCTCATCAATTCTATTTCCGATTTCTCTAATACTTACACTAATCTCCAATTAAAAACAAAATACTTCGTCTACTAGCTTCCTCTCAAGACAACATTATATGGGGCCTGTCACCACGAAATGAGTCCAGTTGGTCAAAAAATTTATTCCTGTTTTTAAGTATTATATGAATCTACATTATTAAAGTAAGCTTTAAATTAAGGGGTCACACATTAAATTGATAAATTATATCCAGAAATATGAACAAAAACCTAATTGGACTTTATAACAATGGATTACCCAGTTTTGAGATAATTAGGTGTAAAGTTAATGATGCGTAACATATTATAGTCTGGTCAACAACAACATAGCAACAACACACTTCCCCATCATTCGATTTCAATGAAACTTCCAACAAACAAAGAAATAATAAGTCGATTTTGGAAAAATCTTAAATGTGTTAGGTGGGTCAATTTTCAGTACATACACACTATACATCGCTATTACTACGATTGAGCCTAATGCGACACTGGACTCATTTCGTGGTGACTGGCCCCATATAAAGGCTATCTCGCGTGTCATCTCTCGATTTCAATAACTTCTTGCTTTCCTCATCTCCCAATCTATCTTGCTTTAATATTGCCCCCCCCCCCTCTCCATATATTCCAGTCTATACACTGTATCTATTCTTCAAGTACAGGTAGATGCAAATATTACCAAAAATCCATTATATAAATCACACTCAGGATACAGCCAATTGACGAGAATTGCTTAAATCCTCATTTTACATGTATCATTAATATATGGTTTTCAATACAATGGCTATGGTGATGAGATGTCTAGGTAAAATGTTTGTTAAAATTTATTACATGATGCACCTTCTTGGTTTAAAAATTTTGTTCATGCCTTTACATACCACAGTAGAAATCAATATTTTATATTTGATGCCGAATAACATTAATATTTGGAGATTATAAACACAAACAGGTTCCATAACCAGTCAAGTGTTCCAAGAAAAAGTTAAGCAAACTTTGTCCTCGGTGTAAATTCACACTAGCACTAGCGAGCTCTCCGATCCAGTCTAGACTCTTCGCTTTGTGGATCGGGGGGGGGGGGGCAAAATGCCTTGTCTCTCTCCCCCTCCTCCCCCGCCCCCGCCAACAAAAAG